>NEWO01000674.1:194032-204901 GCA_003013225.1 Phalaenopsis aphrodite | reverse complement strand
ACCAAAAAATTGCCAAATTACCAAAATACACCTCCTTAGCCCAAAATTTCTAAAATTCCAAAAAATCCCAAAAATTTCTAAAACCTTCCAAATATTCCTAGTTTCATTTTTTTCTATAGCATGACCCAATTTGACCAATTTGACCATCTTTGATCAAAACCCACAAATTGCCCTTAAGGGGCCCAAATTCCCACAAATTTGCTTCAAATGTCCATCAATTTGGTCCCAATCTCCCCAAATTTCAATACTAAACTCAAATTCACCTTTCATAAGACCAATCTAAACAAAATCCAAGTTCAATTGGCCTAAGCTTTGAGCCCAATTTTGATTTAGGCCAAACCCCCAATTTTGGCCACATGACCTAATCTCCACCAATTAAACCCATGTCCTACTCAATTTTCTTCAATTCATGTTGAAAACTCAGCATAACATTCCTACACACCAAACTTGACCTCTAATTGGCGTGGTTGAAGCCTCAATTTCATTTAATTTCAACCTAAGTCAAAAGCCCCAAATTTTTGCCCCAAATTGGCTTTGCTTCCAAATTTCACCAAATTGATTGTCTGAAGCCCAAAATTGGCACCCAATTCATGTTGAAAACTCTTCATGAAATTCCTATTGATCATTTTCAACAATCAATTTGGACTTAGCCCAAGGCTATCCGAATCTAGACCCAAACCTAGCCCAACATGTCCAAATTCACCAAAACTCAAAAATCCATCAAATTGTACCCTAAATTGAACTCAAAATCCTTCCAAACCTTCACCAAAATTGTTCCTTACAATCACCTACATCAAATTCAATAATTAATTGGGCCAATTGACATTTCTAGCCTAACCCAAACCCACTTTAAGCCAAATTGACCCACATGGACCCTTCCACCAAAATTTGACCCAATTAAGCCAAATTGGCCAACCAAGGGCCACCACAGCCATTAAGATCCTCCTAAGGACCAGGCTAAACTACCCTAAACCCACCAAACTAAGCTATGGACCAATGGATCCCAAAATCAAGGGATTTTAACCCATTTTTGGACCCAACTTCCAAAATCTCCTCCATCAATGCTTACCTTTGGGGGTAAATTACAACTAAGCCTCCCCCTGGCTCACCTAACCTTGGCCAGCTCCACAGTTCTTGTCGGCCCGCCTAGTGGCTGGAAAATGGCCAAAACATGAGCCACCTTAACGAAATCAAACCCAATTCAAACCTAGAGGCCACCTCATCCAAATTAAATGTTAAAGCCTCTCTGCCCTCCACTTAAGCATAACTTTTCACCCCCTAATTGGCTATGGCAACAACCCTAAGCCAACTTTTATAAAAAGCTCACCTCCACGACCATGGAGGGAGTGTTTACATTTTCTCAGAGTGAGCCCCCCAAATTTCTCACAGAGACTCTTTGATACCTCCTTAGCTCAAGCCAACCATTTTCCCCCACCGATCCCCCACTGTGGAAGCTCAATTTGAGCTCAAACTTCTGCCAAAAACCAGGACAAAACTCCCCATAGNCATTAAGATCCTCCTAAGGACCAGGCTAAACTACCCTAAACCCACCAAACTAAGCTATGGACCAATGGATCCCAAAATCAAGGGATTTTAACCCAATTTTGGACCCAACTTCCAAAATCTCCTCCATCAATGCTTACCTTTGGGGGTAAATTACAACTAAGCCTCCCTCTGGCTCACCTGACCTTGGCCAACTCCACAGTTCTTGTCGGCCCTCCTAGTGGCCGGAAAATTGCCAAAACGTGAGCCACCTTAACGAAATCAAACCCAATTCAAACCTAGAGGCCACCTCATCCAAATTAAATGTTAAAGCCTCTCTGCCCTCCACTTAAGCATCACTTTTCACCCCCTAATTGGCTATGGCAGCAACCTTAAGCCAACTTTTATAAAAAGCTCACCTCCACGACCATGGAGGGAGTGCTTAAATTTCCTCAGAGTGAGCCCCCCAAATTGCTCACAGAGACTCTTTGATACCTCCTTAGCTCAAGTCAACCATTTTCCCCCACCGATCCCCCACTTTGGAAGCTCAATTTGGAGCTCAAACTTCTGCCAAAAACCAGGACAGAACTCCCCATAGCTTCACAGTCTACCAAAATCTAATTAAACTCACCCACACAGTGAAAGAAGAAGAAGCCCCATAAAATCCCCTTCATACAGAGCCCCTAGCATAGCTCTAGACCAACACCTTAAATCGAGCTTGGTTGAATTCATAACTAGGCCTTTCACCACAGTAAGAGGCTTAATCCCTAGTCTCCTTGGACCTCAACGAACGTGCCAAGCACCTCTGATTGAAGTTTCCTTCTCAGAGCAAATGTATTGAACTTCTCCTCCTCCCGAGCCTTTTTCAATTGTCCATTTGATTAGAGCTAATTTAATGGCTTGATCATTGTATGGATGTGTTCGTCACACTTAGACAACATTTAGAAACAAACCACACTTAATTTGGTTGAGAAATGAGTGAGATCTTATGCTTTGAAAATGGAGGGTTCTCGGGCTAAGGCATTGGGGACGATGACGGGGAGCCATCCGATCGCACTTTTATCTCATCAACGGATGAGATCAAGTAGGACAACACTTTCTTACATGAACTGCGGGTCGATTTAGCGGCTACATGGAAGGTATCGTCCAACCAAAGAGCGCCACACATGGTTTCGTAGCTGCCTAGGATATACTCAGCACCGCGCATTTAAATAGATAAATAAGGTATTTTCTGATTTAAATAAATAGCCCTAACTTTAAATATCCATAGCTTGGTGTAGAAAAATCACAAAAATAAAATAAAAATACTGTCTTGTTTAGTGAATAGAAAATAACAATGTAGAAATAATTTGAAGTCCATTTGATGCATGTTTTATTTTTAATTAATTTAATATTATTTTGATTCTCCATGCATGTAGACATATCACCATGGCTTGAAATTTTGGCATGTTGTTGCATCTGTCATGGGAAACATTCTCTGATTTTTCCAAAGTTAAAGGAGACCTCTGCACAGAGATCCATAATTTTCAAGTTTATGCCTAGTATTTGCATAAATTAATCATAATAATTAGCAGGTTGCTTAGAAAAGCCAAGAAAATTTTGGAAAGGTTTACTATGACCAAAGAACCTTTTAGAAAATCTTTCATGGGTTAAGTCATTAATAACACACCTGATTTTCACAAACCCTAAAGCATAAAGAAAATTAGTTTTGGGAAACATAAACATTTAAATGACTTGATTTGTAACTTCGCTGTTATTTAAGGTTCATAGAACTCCCCATAAAAATTTCAAGACAATTGGAGTTCGTTTGATAACTCAAATTGCTTATCTAAGTTAAATGTCATTTTTCACACTAATATGATTTTTAACAATTAAAATATTACTAAAAAAATTATAAAAATAAGTTTTTGGAGTTCTCTATGATAAGAGAGATTTTCTAAAAATAAAATTGTAATTAAAACAAAAACTTCATTTTTAAAGCCCTTTTTAATATTTAAATAATTAAAAAATGATATAAATCAAAACATTTATAAAATTCATGAAAGTATTTTAAATTTTTTCCTAAGCACTTAAGAGTAATTGGGATATTTTTCCTAATTTTCTAAGTAAAAATATTGAAGTTTGAAGCTTAAAATAGATTTTAAAGGCTAAAAATGGACTTTCACTAAAATAATTCTACTAATTCAAAGAAAAATAAAAAAAAAAGAAATTTGTCTCTCTGTGTTCCTTGACATCAGAGAAATCTAATAAAAACATGAAACTTAATTTTCCACATTTAAAATATTTTATAATTAATAAACACTCCAAAACTTAAAATAATTCTAATAATTCAAATAAAACTCAAACAACCATGAAATTTGGTCCAAATTATTCTTTGGTCTAATTCTACCCCCACTAAATATTTCAAAGGATTAGGCTTTATCTTGATCAAGTTATGGAATTTTCTTTGGAAATCCTATTTCTTGCATGTAAATAATTATATAAATTAAATTAAACTTTGAAAAGTCACATTTTCTCCTATGATATCTTAATCAACCCATGAGCGAGGAGGGATAAAAATTCCAAAGCCATTTGAATTGAATTTGACAATTTATGAAGTGATGGAGCCTTAGGGGTAAAAATGTAATTTTGGAAATTTAGCCTTAATTAATATTAGGCTTAATTCAAAAAGGGGGAATGGTTAACCTTTGATCCTAATTAACATATTAGTATGATTGAAACACATGGTATTAATTGGTAGAAATCAATCACACTTTTCCAAATTAAGAATAAATTTGCAAATTTCCTTAAATTATCAAAATTTGGAAGTTTAATAAATTAAATGATCCTAGACTTATGGGTATGATTTTGGGTGTTAGTAACTCACTTATATAAATACCCTTATTTGAGATTCAAATGACTTTCATAAGTTTTGAAAACGAATCATTATCACTTAAAATTCAACTCTTTCAAAAAAAACTTAAGACATCCACTTAGATCTTAAGGGCTTAGTAGTGAGCTAAGTTAAATCAAATTTGGTGAAATAAGAATTAGAAAAATAGAAACAACTAAAATTTGAATACCTTTGAAACATTACAAGCCCAAATTAAAATTGGCTAATTGTCTTGTTTACATTAAGCTTTCCCCTTTAAGGGTCTTCACCCACATAATCCTCAAATTAAATCACAAGTGATGATCACCCTACTCCTAAGGTTAATTGAAACATCAATGTTCATTGGGCTTTAAGGGTGTCGCGATAACTTATTAAGCAACATAATAAGTTTGAATGGGCTCGAGACTTATTCACCAAGCAATGGGAGGGAGGCACAGACCTACCTCATTCTCCAGATCTATTGGATACCTCGGAGGTCTATTAAATTTAATATGTTTTACTTAACAAAATCACCCTTAATTAAACTAATAAGGACCCATCAAGATATGACTTAGGGTTAGGTAGGTCATTAAAACCTTACTTTTCTACTTCATATAAAATGCCCTCGCATGCAATTTAAGTTTCATGTGGTGGAACGAGAAGACTTGTCAGGTACGCTTTTTATAGTTTACAGTATCGTATTTTTTTTACTTTCATACTGTACTTTCTTTAATGTTTGCAAAACACAAATTTTCATGCTAAACAACAATGTTATCCTGCATGAAAACCAAAACTGTTAGGATAACCACAAAACCAAAACCAAACCAAAATAAAATCAACCAAGATAAAATTCACTGCCACAACAGTTAAAATATAAGACAACTCAAAATTCAATCACAAACATCATAAAACCAAAATTGCAACTAAATTAAGACGTCTCTGTTAGATGATCGGGAATCCCTTAGAGGAGGTAACCTATGGTTACCAACAATGCTTCCCACGGTCTAAATGAAATTATGGAACTCATTAAGTTGAGTTTAGTGAATTCATTTGGACTAAGTGAATTCAATAGAAAATAGTGATGCCGGAAAGAGAGAATCGTAGGATCCTAACCGGTGTCGCTCTAATCAACTTTAACATCCCCCATAATATTTAAATAATTGCAACCATAGGGCCATCTAATTTGAAATCATAATCTGACACCATAAAAAACTCAAACTCGTCACTATAAGGAGCTTGGAGCTAGCATGGCGGGCAACACGGCCATCTTCAACATCAAAACATGCCTTCACCAGTTAAATCTTTCCTTCCTTAGAATTAAACAACAAATCTATGGGACATAGAGGTTGTTCGTTTAGTGCGACGTAAATCCTCACCTCATTTTTATGCCTTTGTACAGCTCTGTTGTATAATCTAAGCCCTAACTTACTTTAGGATTCTGAGATTGTCGTTCATTACAACATAAATCATCACATCTTTCAGGCAATTTGTGTGAACGTTTCACACAAATGTAAGCCCTAAATAAATAAAATTAGCAAGATGAAACACTTAAATAATTTCTCCTCAAAATTGAAGCCAAACAATAGGATAGCTTGGGAAGTCACCGAGGTTCTCCTCTGGATCTGTGACATCCCCTAGTTCTTCATCCGTTGGACTCCAAAACAAAATGCTCCAAATTTGAACCACTCCCCTTTCACACCTCTTCAACTGATTTCGTTTAAAAGTCCTACCCATTGACCTCTTCAAAGATAATATTTCCTGATTTCTATCGAAAGTTTTCTTAAGTGACTTTGGTCATTTAAGATGTAATTAACTATATGGGCTTGCCCTTATAGGAAGCTTGTCTGAACCCAACTTAATATAAACCCTATTTAGTTCTTCATATTAAATAGGGGAAACTGTCGGCAAATAAAATGGTTTCGCTGACCAAATGGACGTCATATATTCCTTAGTTTATTTGATCGAGCCTCATCCTCAAATCTTGTGTTTATCCTTCAGGATAGATACTTAATTTGAGGTACAACACTCTTTCATTTAAACTATAAAAATTTGGGATCAGTTTGATTTCATATTTTTCTAAACTAAAATGTCCTTCCGAAGCGGGCGATGGGACTTCAATTCTGGTGACTGATAGCTTCTTACGGGCAACTCCTCCAACCAAAATAGTGTCAACTGGATTATATTGTATAGCAAGGCTATTCAAAGGCCTACAGATAAATTGAAGATTTATGTTGCATAATCAATAACCTCAAAAGTCCTATAGATTGTTGTTTAATTCTAAGGAATGAATAGTTTAGCTGGTGTTGACATGTTTTGCTGTTGAAGATGATCGTGCTACTCACAATGCTAGCTCCAAGCTCCTTGTCGTGAAAAGTTTAAGCTTTCTAATATGTCAAGTCACAATGTCAAATCAAATGTTCCTATGTTCATGGTTCTTTAAATATTATAGGGCACATTAAAGTTGATTAAAGTGAAACTGGTTAGGATTCTACGGTTCCCTCGTTCCAGAACCACTGCTTTCTTTTGAATTCACTTGTTCAAATGAATTCACTAAACTCAACTGAATAAGTTCCACACTTTCAATTAGACCGTGGGAAGTCTCGTTAGCAACCGTAGGTTACCTCTTCCGAGGGATTCTCGATCATCCGATTGAGATGTTTTAATTTAGTTGCAATTGCTGTGTTGTGATGTTTGTGATTAAATTTTGAGTTGTCTTATTTTTTGAATGTTGTGGCAGTGAATTTTAGCTTGGTCGCTTTTAATTTTGATTTTGGTTTTATGGCTATCCTAACAGTTTTGATTTTCATGCAAGGTGACATCGTTGTTTGACATGCAAACTGGAGACAAGAAGTACATAAAGGTAAATGCAATAATTTAAAGGTGTACCTGGAGAGTCTTCTCATCCCCCACCTGAAAATTTGATGTTTTCATTATCTCTTAAGTGGGGTAATTATAACTTGATATCTCGCTTATAAATTATATAGGTAAAGGTCCTTGTGGACAACTCGACTCAATTAATTAATTTAAATTTTAAAGAATGGGCTTGTAGTGTTTTGGAAGGTTTTAAATTAAATATAAGTTATTTTCTAAACGTCATTAAACAAAATTTTGATTAAGCCTAGTTCACCACTAAGCCCTTAAGATTTAATGGGAAAATTTGTAATTCCAAGAAAAATAATTTTTTCAATATTTATATTCTTAATCCTTATCATGAGTTATAAATCATTTTAAAACTATTAATTGGGGGGCTTCAAATCATTGATTTATGATCTTTCAAAATCAAACCCCTCATAATATCTCCTTATTTTGATACTCTTCCAAATTTCATTAATTTTAAAAAAAAATACAAATTTATCCTTTATAAGATCAAAATGAGATTGGTTATTGTCACTTATCCCTTTTATATTTCAGTCATCAAAATAAATCAATTAAGATCATTTATTGCTCATTTAGCTCCTTTAGTTAAGCCTAAATATTAATTAAGCCATGAATTCCAAAATTACCCTTTTTCCCCCTAAGGCTTCAACGCCCTATAATTCATTAAAATAGACTCAAATGACTTGAAAATTTTATGTTACCTCACTCATGGGTTAATTAAAATATCAGAGGAGAAAATGCAATTTTTCTGAATTTATTTAATTTTTATATTTATTTTTAATGTAGAAATAGGGCAATGAAAATTTAATAACTCAATCAAAATAAGACGTCTATCCTTAAGAAAATTATTGAAAGTTCACCTAAGTCAGAGAACCGATTTTCATGATTTTTAGAGATTTAATTTACTTATTAAAATTATTTATTGGTTTTGAGTATTAATTAAATATACAATAATAGTTAAATGGAAAATTGAGTTTTATATTTTTTATTAAATCTCTCTAAGTCTAGGGAACCCAAAGAACAAATTTCAAATTTTTGTGATTTATATTTTATTTATTGAAACTATTTTAGTAAAAAAAAATAGAGAAAATTTATTTTTTAAGCTTTTAAAATTAATATATTTACTTAAAAAATTAGAAAAATTATTTTAGTTTGTTCAAAGTGATCAGGAAGCCAAATATGATATCTTAGTGTGTTTTAACAATTTTGTAATTTTTATAATTTTTAATTATTTAAATGCCCAAAAATAGCCCAAAAATGATGTATTTATTTTAATTTCAATTTTATTTTTTTAAGTTCCTCTGGTCATAAGGAGCTCCCAAAACCAATTTGGTAATTTTTTTGAGTTGTATTTTAATTATTATAATTATTTTAGTGTAAAAAATTTGATTTCACTTAATTAGTCCATTTGAGTGGTCAAATTAACTTTAATTGACTTGAAATTTTTATAGGAAGCTCCTCTAACATTAAATTACAGTGTTGAATAGTTTTTATGTCATTTACATTTATAATTACTCTAAATTAATTTTCTTTTCATTTTTTGGGTTAGTGACAATTATGATTATTTTTAATAAGTTAAATCAAGTTTATACTTTTCCTAGGATCCTCTGACTACAGTGAACCTACCAAACAAGTTTTATATTTTTCTGATGAGTATTTTAATTATTATAGTTTTTATACCAAAACAGAGACCATTAACTTGAAAATTAGATATCTATGTCTAGAGATCTCCCCTAACCTTAGAAAAATCAGAGAAAACATTTTCATAACATGTAGAATCAAAGCATCAAAAATCAAGTCATGGTGAAAGGTCTATGCAAATGGAGAATCTAAATAAGGAGAACACCATTTAATTAAGTAAAAATTATACATTCATCAAATGACCATGAAAATATTTCCACATTGTTCTGCTCGGTTCACTAAGCAAGAGGGTATTTTTATTTTATTTTTATGATTTTTTTACACAACATTATGAATTTTTGAAGTTCTAGGGGTTAAATAAATCAATTAAATCCCTATTTTTCTACTTAAGTGACATGGCGCCATTCAATCCTACGACGGCTCCGAAGCTCCACGCGGCGCACTCTCATTTGATGTCGTTGTCCACGCGTCTGCCTCATCAGCATGACTCTTTAAACCATCCACCCATCCGACGCGATCTCATATGTCAGTCCGATACACACGACATTCAACGGTGCTCCATCTTTGTCCCCAAAGCCCTAACCCAAGAATCATCCAACTTTTAGGCTTAATATCTCTCTTGATACTTAACCAAATTGAGTGTGGTTTGTTCCGATAGAATCGTCTTGACTAGGAGAACATATCCTAATGGTTAATCAAAATCTTAAATCAACTCTATGCTCATGGAGAGTGAAATGAAGCTCAATTTAGGGTTAAGTTTCAATACCTTGCTCCAAGAGGGGAAGCCTCAATCGGATGATTATGGAAGCTTTGTGAGGGTCCAAAGAGCTTAGGGATGGAGCCTCACGCCTTGGTGAATTGCTTAGTTATGAAATCGACCAATGCTGATTTTGGGTGTTGATAAAAGTCCAACTTAGGGTGCTTTGGTGATGTGGCTTTTGTGGGGGATCTTCCTCTCCCACTATGGGGATGGTTCAGGTGCAATTAATTTGAATTTAGTTGAGGTTTGGTGAATGCCCTGTTTCAGCCTAGGGATTGAGCTCCAAAATTGAGCTCGATATGTGAATTTGAGTGGCAAAGGGATGGTTGGTTTGAACTCAAGAAGTATTAAGGAAGCTCTGGAAGTACTTTGGCAGAGTCTGCCCAAGGAATTTTAAGCTCTCTCCATTTGGCCATGAAGGGTGAGTTTAAATAGAGGGGGAATGAGAGGCCACTAAGAACAATTGGTTGGTGCTTTAGGTTGCTTATGTGGATGCCAACTAGATGAAAAAAATTAGTTTGGATGAGACAGTTTGGATGGGTTTAATTTTGAGTTTTAGCCATGGGGGAACACTTGGCCAGGGCTTTATGGCAGCCAAGGTGACTGGCCGGCCAGGGAGGGGTCACCATCTGACTCAAGGGGGTCAAGACTTGGGTTTGGTGAAGTCAATTGGGGTTCGTCGTGTGTAAAGACATTGATTTAAAATGGACTGAGAAAAGGGATATTTTGGGTCAAATTGTGTCAAGTCATGAATTTGGGTTGGGTTCACCCACCAAGGTTGGCTTGGATGCTGAGAGAAATCAGATGGTTTAGCTTAATCTTTGCTGAGGTCCCTATCCAAGTGATTTGGTTAAGACTTGGGTTTAGGTGATTCATGGGAGGGGTTAAGAGAATCTTAAGAATATTTGAAAGTAGCTTGGCCTCTTTCCATGAATATTATGGTGATGTGACATGGCTCTCATGGCTCGCCTATGGCTTGGGAGTGTCTTTATGGCTTCGCTTTGGCTTGGTCAACTTTCATGAGGAGGGATTTTCGATTTATTTGGAATTTTTGGTGAAATTTGGCATGATTCTTAATATAGAACAAATTGATCATGAATTTGGGATTTAGGGGATGATTTTGATTAAATGAATGATGGGGATAAAATGTGTCATGTGGGCTTTTGGATTTGGGCCTTTTTGAATGACTTAAGGATTTGGGCTTTTGAAATTGAAATTAATATTGAGCTAAAATTTAGGCTAATTGAATGTTTAGTTT
>NEWO01000674.1:182644-193840 GCA_003013225.1 Phalaenopsis aphrodite | reverse complement strand
CAATTGTGCCAAAATTGGGGTTAATTTGAGGACATTTGGGCCTTTAAGGGCAAATTGGGGCTTTTGGTCAAATTGGATAAAATTGGTCAAATTAGGTCAAATTGATGATAAAAAATTGAAATTGGGAATATTTAGGATGATTTTGGAATGTTTTAGAATTTTTGGAATTTTTAGGTCATGAGGGGCATTTTGGTAATTTTGCCATTTTTTTTGGGGGTATTTTGGAAATTAAGTAATTTTGACCAATTTAGGTAGTATTGAGGGGTTTGAGGTGAGTTTTGGACAAATTTGGGTATTTTGGAGAATTTTGAGATTTTTTGAAAAAATTAGGGTTGTAGGGGCATTTCGGTAATTTTGTGGTTTTGGGCTAAAATGAGCCAACAGCCATGAAGCCATGTCAAACCAATAGGAGTCATATAATGAGTCATTTTGGATGCTCAATATGCTGGTTCTAACCCTCTTAGATAAAGACTAGGGATATAAGGTCATCTACATGAGCTTTCCAAAAGTAGTCAAGAGACCAACTTAATGGATTTATGGTTTGTGAGAGAGTCTAGTGAGTGCAAGTTAGCCCCACGAAAACCAAATCACCTAAGGTTAGTTCTAAGGTCTGAACATCCTATGGGTGACTCCCATTGAGCTCCTCCATACCGACCCCACCTACTAAGTGCTAGAGGTTAGGACCAATAAGTGGAACTCCAAGTTAAGCAAAAAAGGGTTTAGAATTTCTAATGGTGATGGCTCCTTTTCTAGTCCTCTAGGAATAGTCAACAAGAAAGTCTTATGGCTAGAACTTAGGCTACTAAAGATGAAAAAAATAGATCTCAACCAAAAATGAGGTCAACAAATGGTCCACCAATAGGGGTGGTGTGCTGGGCAAGCACACCACGTATAATGGTGTTCACTGACGAGATCAACAAAACCAACACAGATTTATAAGTCAACAGACCTAGAACAAAGAACAAAATTGAGTGATAGTTGTTTCTGGTGGGGAATTAGCAAGTGAAAATTTGATCAAGATCGAGGATTCAAAACTCTTGTTGGGGATTAAAAAGGTGGATTTCAAATTATCAGGCTTCATGTATTTTGGAAGACAAGAACTAGGATTTAGGTGTTGACCCCAAAGTGGGAAGTAAAATGCTTCTATCAGTTCTGGAAAGAGAATTGGATTCCTTACTCCATTTAAGGTGGTCTTAAACCGATCTCAAAGAATGGGAGTGGGGTGCATTAAATTAATCGAAGGGCTTGTTCCCTTAAACCCTAAAGTTTGATATTTGGACCATTGCAAAGCAATGCAGAATCAGATGTCTGTATTCTCTTCCTCTAAAATTTGAAAAATTGCAAAGCATTGCGGAATCGAATGTCTGTATCCTCTTCTTTTAAAATTTGAACCATTATAAAGCAATGCGGAATCAGATATATGTATCCTCTTCCTCTAAAATTTGAACCATTGCAAAGCAATGAGAAATCTGATGTTTGTATCCTCTTCCTCCAAAATTGATAATGGGAATAGGATGTCAGTGCCTACCCTAAAGAGTAAATATTGGAATAGGACGTCTATGCCTACCCTAAAGGGTAAAGATGGGAATAGGATGTCTGTGCCTACCCGAAGAATATATAGGGTAATAGGACGTCTGTGCCTACCCCAAAAAGTACATATGGGAATAGGACGTCAGTGTCTACCCCAAAGAGTACATATGAGAATAGGACGTCTGTGTCTACTCCGAAGAGTAAAGATGGGAATTGGACATTTGTGCCTACCCCAATGAGTAAAGATGAGAATAGTACATCTATGCCTATTCCAAAGAATATATATGGGAATAGGACGTATGTGCCTACCCCAAAGAGCAAAGATGAGAATAGGACGTCTGTGCCTACCCAAAAGAGTGTCCTATCCCGAAGAGTATATATGGGAATACGACATCTATGCCTACCTTAAAGAATAAAGCAGGGAATAGGATGTCTGTGCCTACCCGTAGAGTAAAGATGGGAATATGACGTTTGTGCCTACCCTAAAGAGTAAAGATGGGGATAAGACGTTTGTGCCTACCCCGAAGAGTATATATGGGAATCAAAACCTAGGTACTGACCCCGAGCATAACGTAAAAATAGTGTAAAGAACTTGTGATGTTAACCCTATAGATATGCGGCATGTGAAGATTGGCATTGGTGAGGAAATTTTGTGAAATTTTGAGAAATTTTGTAAAATTTTGTGCATAATGATGTGAAGAAAATTGGTGCAGACTGGAATAGTCGCGTTGCGCAAGCATAGAGTAAGGAACCTCGAACTCAAGATAAACAAACTCAAGAAATTTATAATTTTCTTTTCTTGTTGTCTTTATCACATTTAATTATCAAAAAATATTTTCATAATTTTAATTTTTGTTGGTTGATTTTTCAAAAATAGTTTAAATTTTAATATCAGGCATTCGTCAGATCATTTTTTGTTCAATATAATAAAGAACCGTTGTATGGTTTCGTGGCTCTCCATCAATCACACAAAAGAGGGCAATTTGACAAGCAAGTTGATACTTGAAAGAAATTTCATTAATCTGCTTCAAATATGAGTTACAGACTGAGTACATGCTGAAGTATCAAAAGGCAACATCTTGAACACATCTGAAACATCATATACTGACTACATGTCATAAACTGAATATATCTGATACATATCTCAACACATCGGTTGCATCAAAACATGGTACAAAAAGAAGTCTATTGACTGTCCATCTTCGGTGGGATGAGCTCCTGATCCTGCTGACCTACTAAGCCACGCTCCAGGATAAGCACCCCTTTCACGTGTACTTAGAGGTGCATAGCTCATAAGGCTGCATTTCTTCCAATTTCTGGTCTAGACGGAACCCCCACGGTATCTTGTCATCTTGTATTCTCTTGAAAGTTACATAAACCCTGAGATAATGCACTCCCGGGATGCAGTGTTTGGCTAAATCAGCTCCATTTACTTTCAAAACCAGCACTAAGCCCATTGGCAACAGAATTTCAATGGACCCTCTAAATTCTCTGGGACCAATGATGTCATTTTCTTTTTCAAAAAGTATGTTTCTTTAGCTCATGAAAGAGACTGTACATAAAGGTTTGATGAAATCATGATGGTCAATATGGGGAGGAATGCAATCCCCCTTCTCGTAAATATTGATTATGCAACTATTTGGAATGCAGTCAGGCGGTAATACACTCCATTGAATCAGCCTTTTGATCATTCTTTTTATTAAGGGATTGGATCCACCTCATCATATCTTAAGATTCCAAGGGGGTTCACTTGCCTATCCTAAGTAAAGTTGTTGCAACATCCGCATTGAATAGTTATTCTACCCTTTTCGCGCATCCATTTTCGCGGCTCTGAGTAAGTCCTCGGCCTTAGCAGACCGACCCGTCCTCTGTCCCTTAGGTCAAATACACAATCTAAAATCCTTTTATTGTCAGTCTCTGAGAAGACTCTAGTGTACAGTGCCAAACCTTCCAAAATGTTGACCCTCTTACCTTGAATTTCTTCATAGAACTCGAATTCTTTTCTCTTAACCCTGCACATTCTTTCTAATTCTACTATGGAAGTTTCATCAAAATGTATGGGATGTTTTCTTGTCTCGGCATTTTTAAGAACCCATGTAGGCTCTGGTGCTGGGATATACGGCTCCGCATCTGGATATGCTGCCTCCAGGCTTCCCATATCGACGGTTGTAAATTTCTGAAAAGAACTACTGCAATCAACATGTAGAATGGTGTATCCTGGACATTCAACAAATGTTCTTCCAATAGATGCTCCTACGAGGATTTTAACATTGCATAGTGGGAAACCCTTATAGAAATCACGGGGTATATCTGCCTGCATCGAGTCTATGGCCGGCTCTAACTAATCGTTTGTATTAGGTGGGCTAGATGAGGTCTCGTTCATGCATGGCTTATAAATCTTTCCCTTAGGAATAGAGGTGAGTAAACCTGCTGCTTCTTTCTGTCTTCTTCTTTCTTCATGCTTGAAGGATCAATGCTTACGTTGGTTGGCGTTGCAACGTTGCGTTCTTCTAAGCTGTGCATCTTGCACTCTTTCTTCGTTAGCACCTACTAAATTTCTCGTTGGAGCAGTTATCAAGGATTGTAGATGAGTAGTTCCTTCGACTGGATATTGTTTTTGAGTGATCATCATCTTCCTCTTCTGTGTGGAGTCTTCTCTGGTGCTTGATACAGAAAAAATATATGCATTTTTAGACCCATATTTTATACTCATGTTTGGTGATATTGCACTTTTATGGAAGGTATTTTGATGTTTTCTTGTAGGTTGTTGATTTTTAAGACTCGAAGCAAAAATGATGGAATTTGGAGTCAAAATGACATTTTTGAAGAAATACTCAGAGCCGATCGTGCCAAGGGCAACACCGACCGCGCAGAACAACATAACAGACAGTAAATTTTAATCAATGTCGATGGCGTCGTTAGATAGAGCAACGAATTAAATCGCGGGATACTGGCGCCAACAACGCCAATGTCTGTTCAACTCCTGTTTCTAGAAAATTCAACATATTTGGATGCTTTTTGAATAGATTTTGGAGGCACCTATTGGAGAACCGACTTGAGGTTTTACTTGGGGCCAAAATTCATTAGAAAAAGGGCTCCACCATGCTCATTTTTCGTCATTCCTCGTTTCAATTCATCATCCATCTTTATTCCACCACCATTTTGGGGTCAATTAGTGAGTTTTATTTAAGAGTTTAGAGTTTTTGTGGTGAGATTAAGTGTGAATATTTCTCTAAGAGTGTTGGAAAAGGGGAAAATTGAGAGATATCTTCTTTCTACATTTCTGAGGAAAGACTACAAAGGATTTGTTTTGAGAAAGAGTTTCAGATAAGTGTTGTTTGTTTATTAGTATTGTATTAACTTCTTTTTATATATGAAATTTGTGTTTTATTGTATCTTTCTCATAAAGTCTGAGCAGTTTCCTTTATCTACCCCCCAACTCTGAGATATGGTGAAATGAAGAGATAATATGGATGTGTCAACATTAATATATAAAATAAATTGTGATGATTTTTCAACTCCAAACTTAATATACTTTTCAATTTGTCCAATTAAATTGTTAAAATGTGTTATGGAATTTGGGAAATGGAGTATGAATTTTAAAACAGAGTGAGGATCACATTTGATTCCATGAAGGAGAAATTCGTTCATGGAATTAAGTGCAAATAAATAGAGAAATATAATTTGTTGGGTGTAGAATTGGAGAATCTTTAGGGTGACAGACTAAAATTTCCAATTCGGTCTTAGTGTTTAAAAACTATAATGAGAGTTAGCATTCAGGTGACGGGAAGTGGAAGCCGGTAACCTCTTAGCCTAGCCACGGATTTAAGGACTAAATCTGGGATTAGCCAAAAATTTTCTATGCACTGTATCAGGGTAGAAAATTAAAATTGATCCTATTTTGCACAATACATATTATAAACATTTATCTCATATCATTTCACCAAAACCTCATTGTAGTGGGAAAGATGCTTTTTCACATAAGAAATCTTCATTACATAAACATAGTTTAATAGATTAGTAGTTATAGTTTAAACTTTGCATTTATGTTTTGCTAATAGTTTAGTAATTTAGTTTTGATAATATCTTAACCTTCAAAATTAATGACAGTGATTTCGTTTTGACTTTTTATGAATTTCCTAGTTAATTTATCATTTCAAATTTAAACTTTCCCCGTGGGATCAATATTTAGGGCTTAAATAGAAAGTTCATTATTACTTAATAACGATACATATACTTGCGTAGAATTTTATTATTAATTTTCTATACTTATATAAATTTTATACAACTTACTTTTGTGGGATCAGTGCGCTTCTTCAGCGGAGATGGTGACCATTCCTTTTCTCGGTGACTGACAACATCCAACAGTGGATTCTCATATTCCACATTGACATGACTAAAGTCTAAGTCCATGTCTATAATGCCACGCTAAGTAGCCAACTCTTCATTCAGTGTGAGATTGAGGCCATCTCAAAAAAGAAAAAAACCAGCTTGCGTCTCGACATATTTTCTGTAGAAGACAGAAAAAAACATCAGTGCGTTGACATTCATCATGAAGAAGAACAACAACTAAGCACTTATTAAACAATAATTTTTCTTATTATTTGCAAATTTTTTTATTCATTTTAGTTTTAATTTGATTAGATTTTAAAATTAGAAGCAAAAAAAGGGAAACTAAAATGGGCGAACCAAATAAAAACTTTTCATCTTGTTCAAGTCAAATTATTACAAAATTTTTGGACCCAGTCATAGACATTTAGCCAAATAAAAAACCTCAAAATAATCAAAATTTCAAAGGCAAATGTTGATTTTGAGCAGCCTCATGTCGGGTAATATGTCTTCAAGTGGTGGTTGTTAACTGACAACATATGTTTTTCGCCCTGAAAATCCACCAGTTGGTAAGATCCTCCTAAGTAGAATTTTTCTATGACAAATGGTCCCTCCCAAGTTGATTCAAAATTTTCACCCATTTTATGGTGTGTAAGAATAGGTCTTTTGAGAATAAGGACAAGATCACCAACTTTAAACGTCCTCGAGCTGATCATTCTGTCATGAACCTACACCATCCTTGCTTGGTAGGGCTCCAAGTGCTATTCTGTTTCTAGTAATTTTCCCTCGAGACTTTCCAATTTTCAAGTCTGAGTTTCACACTTTCTTCGGTTGTGATTTGGTTAGAGATGGCGACTCTAAGAGACGGTGTCTAAACTCCTAGCGGTAGTACGATCTCAAACCCATATAAAAGCGCATAAGGTGCACATTGAGTGGGAGTTATGAACATCGTCTGGTAGGCCCACAAAACTTCTAATAGTCTGTTATGCCAATCTCTTTTATTTTCGTCCAGTATCTTCTTTAAAATCTGCACGAGTGTTTTATTGAAAGCTTCGGCTAAGACATTTGCCCTGGGGTAGTAGATAGTTGAATACCTTTATTATATCACATGTCATTTAACAAAATTATTGATCTTCATGCTCTTGAAGGCTGTCCCATTGTCAAAAATTACTCTACGTGGAACTCTGAAATGGTAGACTATATTGGTCTTGAAGAATTGCTAAACATACTGTGTTGTAACCCCTCGTAACGGCACTGACTCTGTCCACTTGGAAAAGTAATCCGTAGTGGCGAGAATAAATCTGTGTCCCTTAGAAGATAGAGGGTTTATCAAACTTATAATGTCGGCGCCCCAACACTTGAATGGCCACAAGGCAACAATTGAGTTTAGCACATTTGGAGGTTGGTGTAAGACCACCCCATGCACTTGGAAAAAGTGACAGCTACTAGCTGTTTCCATACAATTGAATATCATCGCTAGCCAATAATATCTGAGTCTTTTGATCTTCATCTTCATCTTTGACCCTGACTGGTGAGCACTACGCAATCCGGCATGTACTTCTTTGATGATATTTTGTGCTTCTACTCTACTCGGACATCACAGCCACATTTGATCAAATGACCTCTTTTAGAGAACCCCACCAGAGTGTACGACATAGCTCTTCTTGTTATGTGATATGCTTCAGACTTATCCTCTGACATCTTTCTGATTTGCAAATATTCTATTAATCGCTTACACCAATCTTCATTGAGGTGTGCAACTACAATCATCATTTCTTTATCTTTTTCAAGCTTGTGTAGATTGTTGAGGTCGATTTGAGACAAGACTCATTTTTCTTGTACCGTAATATCAATGGAATCCTCCGGTGAATATGTCAGCACCTTAGCAAGTTTTGCTAGAGCGTCGACATGTGCATTATCTTTCCATGGAATCTGGTATATAGTTACATTGAGAATGTGATCTAACAACTTCATTGCATACTGATGGTATTCTGTTAGCCTTGGTTTTAAAATTTTTTATTTTCCAGAAAGTTGTTGAATGATAAGTTGAAAGTCACATTAGATGGACATATTCACTATATCTATTGAAATTGCCAAGTCTTATATAGTGATTAACGCTTCATATTCTGCTTTGTTATTTGCACACAACTCTGTTAGTTTGTAGGAGAATCTCAACATACCTTTATCTGGTAAGATAAAAATTAGAACAATCCCTACTTTGCCTGGTATGACCATTTCTTATCCTTTATATCTCCTAGCTGAAGAAGCTCCATCAAAATACATTTCCGAATGCCTGACATTGGAGGATTCCATTTGCAGTATTTGCTCGTCTGACTGTTCATCATTGAATGGGGACTCAGCTGAAAGTGGGTGTGTAGCTAGAAAATCTGCTAAAATCTGTCCCTTAATGGCATGGAGAGGGACGAAAGTTATATCGAATTGCAATAAAATCATTGACCATCTGACTAAACGTCCGAAAAGTGTTGGTCGGGTCATCAAATACTGCAATAAATTAACTTTTGAAATGAATGTAATTTTATGAGAAAGCATGAAGTGCCTGAGCTTTTGAGCAGCAAAAATTAAAGCTAGAAGATGCTTCTAGATACGCGGATACTTCACTTCTGTTGGTATTAGACGATGACTCAAGTAGTATAGTGTATTTTCCTCACCCTCATCATTAACTTGGGTTAATAGAGCTCCGAGAAAATCGTCTAAAGCCGCAGTATAAAGTATCAACGATTTTCTCGAGATAGAAGCTGCCAAAACAAGAGGTGTCATTAAGTATTTTTTAACATCTTCGAAGGCTTGCTGACACTTCTCTTCCTAAATAAATTTGGTTTCCTTTTTAATTAATGCTGAGAAGGGTTGACACCTAGCTGAGAGATTGTTGACACTATTTTGGCTGAAGGAGTTGCCCGTAAGAAGCTGTTGGTCACCGGAATCAAAACCCCATCACCCGCTTCGGAAGGAAATTTAAATTTACATATAGATTTAAGTTTAGAAAAATATGAAATCAAACTGACCCCATATTTTTCATAGTTTAATTGAAATAACGCTATACCTCAAATCTTGAATCTATCCCAAAGCATAAACACAAGATTTGAGGATGAGACTCAATCAAATAAACTAAGAAATATATGACCTTCATTTGGTCTACGAAACCACTTTATTTGCCGACGTATTCCACTATTTAATATGAAGAATTAAATAGGATTTATATTAAACTGTGTTCAGAAAAGCTTCCTATAAGGGTAATTCTCTATAGTTAATTACATCTTAGATAATCAAAGTCACCCTAAGAAAACTCTCGATAGAAACCAAGAAAATTTATCTTCAAAGAGGCCAAAGGATAGGACTTTTCAATGAAATTAGACAAATAGGTGTGAAGGGGGAATTACTCAAATTTGGAGCATTTTGTTGTAGAGTCCAAGGAAAGAAAACCAGGGTCATAGATTCAGAGGAGAACTTCGGTGACTTCCCAGTCTATCCTATTGTTTGGCTTCAGTTTAGATGAGAAATTATTTAAGTGTTTCATATTGCAAATTTTAATTATTTAGTACTTTTATGTGAAATGATCAAACAAATAGCGTGGAAGATGTGAGAATTTAGGTCGTAACGAACGACAACCTTGGAATCTTAAAACGAATTAGGGGTTATATTGTATAACAAAGCTACACAAAGGCTATGTTGCATTAAGCAAACAACCTCGAAATTCTATGACTTGGTTTTTTATTTCTAACAAAAGGATGGTTTAACTGGGGAAGATAAGTTTTACTGTTGAAGATGGTCGTGCTTCCCACAATGCTAGCTCCAAGTTCATTGCCATGACGAGTTTGAGATTTCAATGGTGTCAAGTTATGATGTCAAATCAGTTGGTCTTATGGTTGTACTCCTTTAAATTTTATGGGAGATATTAAATTTGAATAGAGAGACACCAGTTAGGATCCTACGGTTCCGTTATTCTGGCACCACTATTTTCTATTGGATTAACTTAATCCAAATGAATTTACTAAACTCTACTGAATGAGTATCATAATCTCATTTAGACCGCGAGAAGCTTTGCTAGCAACCATAGGTTACCTCCTCCGAGAGATTCCCGATCATCTGATAGAGCCATCTTAATTTAGTTGCAATTGTGATTTTTGTGATGTTTGTGATTAAATTTTAATTTGTTTTTTATTTTGAATGTTGTGGCGGTGAATTTTATCTTGTTTAATTTTAGTTTTGGTTTTGGAGTTGATTTTAATTTTGTGGCTATCCTAACAGTTTTGATTTTCATGCAGGTTGACATCGTTGTTTAACATGCAAGCTCGAGATAGGAAATACAGAAAGGTAAATGCAATAATTTAAAAGAGTACATGTCCCCTTCTCGGCATTCCTGCTGAAAGATTTTAGTGGATGATTTCTTAGAACAAATAATAACAAGTTTAATTTGTCCTTAAAAAAATCTAAGAAATTCCAAAGTGTTCGGAGGATGACCTTGAACCGCTTTAGAAATCCCTTGAAATGTTCTGAGTCCAATTTAAACTTATCAAATTGTTCTATTAATCATCCCAAGATTAAATTAAAACTTAATTACCTCAAGAATAAGAAAATCAAATAGTCACTTAACATTTCATTTTGATACTTATGTGAGCGGTTGCCCTATAGGGAAAATTCAAGGTTATTAAGGAATTTAATACCTCAAATTAAAATAGGGCTTAAAATGTTTGAGAGTATTTATTAATTAACTGTGTTCATCTTTTCTAATTCTGATTAAGACAATTTCGCATATCAAGCCTAATTCATTATTAGTCCTCTTTTTATCTTCAATTTTTAAAGTGATTTAAAACCATTAAAATGTTAAATTAGAGTTCCATCAAAATCAGACTTAGCAATTAATCACCATAATAGGCTTTAAATGAGTGAGTTATTATCTTTATAATTCAAGCCCAATACCTTAGGATCCTCTAATTGAATTGACCTCCAAATTATGATAATTCATAGAATTACAATCTTATTTTTATCATGGAACATGTGGCAAGTGGGTTTCTACCTTTTAACCAATTATATTTCAATCATCCAAAAAGTTCATTATAATCAATATTTTTACCCATTTTTCCTTTGATCAATCCTAAAATTTAATTGAGATATTAAAATTTCAAAATTACCATTTTGCCCCTGTGACTCTCCACTCCATAATTTATCAAATGAAACTTAACTGACTCAAAGAAACGAGTTTGAAGAAAACCACAAGTAAACACTTGAGGAAATCTTGAAGGAAATAACAAGTGAATAATAAAAGCCGAAGTTGACCATAAGCATTTAGGCTCGGGTGGGCCAGAAACTATATATATA
>NEWO01000674.1:92650-114687 GCA_003013225.1 Phalaenopsis aphrodite | reverse complement strand
AACCTTGAACTTCATTTACTTCTTGATTTGACCAATTAAAATGTTAATACTTATTGTGAGAACATGTAAGATCTGAGATGGTATTGTCTCAGTCAACAAATGGTAGGAATCACATTTGATTTCATAGATGAGAATGTAGTTCATGGGGCTGAGTGCAAATAAATAGAGAAATAAACTTTGAAGGGTGTAGAATTAAAGAAATTTAGAGTGACAGGCTAAAGCCCCCAATTTAATTTATAGTTTTAGTTTTTGATAAAAGATGTTAGCCCCCAGGTGGAGGGAAAAGAGGGAACTCTAGACTGAGAGCTATTATCTTCCTTACCTGATCGGTCTTTAAGACTATTCAAACTATAGAATAACCAGTGTTCTTTATAACATCTCTAGTAAGGGTAAAGAATATTATTTCTCTTATTTGGCACAACATAATTAGAATACTTCCACAACATAATTTCTATAATTGTTACTGATTCATGTTAAGGAAAAAGATATTTAGTTTAAATTGCCTTCATCTTGCAAATATTTAGTTAAATTAATTAATTTCTTACTTTATTTTTAATTATAAAAAATTTACAAAAGAATTGAGCTTTCATTCCTATTTTAGCATCTAGAGTTTAAGTAAGAATATTTTGCTTTGTAAAATTTTGTTATCTAATTTCTACTGTTTTTTAATTTTCTTATTGTTATATATCCCTGTAGGTTTGATATTTGAGGCTTAATTAAAAAATTTTATATTACTTGTCAATTATATGTATACTTGTGTAGTATCTCATATTTAAATATTATAAATTTATTCCTATTTGCTTATAGTGAAGAATTTACCTAGCTTTTGCTTGGGATCATGTTTTTGGCTTTGTTGTAAAGTAAGAATTATTAAGGAAATTAAGCATATAATTGCATACATCAAAATAAACATCTATATAGAAAGTCAGTATCATATGGTCAGAGCCTACATGCTGATGACAAAGTCAAAGGCCAATTTCTCCATTATTGGATATCTGAGTTCGACATCTTTGAGGACTCGGCTAGTGCAGTATACTAGGTATTGTTATTTAAGTTCTTCTCTAAATAGGTACAAACTGTGGGCTTCAAGATTGGCCCCCAAGCATTGGTAAATTTTTCTTTTCAGTTTTAGGCCCTATATAGGAGGGGGAGAGGCAAGGAATCACATGAGGTTATCGAAAGCTTCTTTGCATTGAAGTGTCCACTTAAAACATTTAGCTTTTCTGAGTACCTTAAAGAATAGAGCGCACTTATATTTAGTCTTAACCTGCTTGCAATTTGGTTGGTCAGTTTCTGAATTTTCTTGGTGTTTATAAGGGGTGGCTTGTCAAGGAGTGCTTGAATCTTCTCTAGATTAGCTTTTATGCCTTCAGGGGTTTGCAAGCATCTTAGGAAATTTTCCGTTGAAGCTTTGAATATGCATTTTAATGGGTTTAATTTTATTTTAAATATTTTGAGTGTTTGGAAAGTATTTTTTAGAACATCGATATGTTGCATGGCTGGCCAACTCTTAAGTAGCACATCATTAACCTACGCATTATTGTTTTTTTTCCTTTTTGATTAGTAAAAGTTACATTCATAAGGTGTTGGTAAGTTGCCTCCAAATTCTTAAGCCCGAATGACATTACATTCTAATAATAGAATCCCTCACAAGAAAAATAAAAGAAGTTTATTGGCATATGCAGGGTGCATTTTGATACGTTGATACCCAGGAATGCGAAGAGAAACTTGGGACTGAAAGGTTGGCCACCAAATCAGCCAGAGCGCCAGTTCTTGTAATCAAGTATGTGTCCTTCAGGCAGACGAAATTTAGGTTTGTGATGTTCATGCACATCATCCATTTCGCATTAGCCCTTTGCATCATCGCCATGTTTCTTGAATGTATCCAGCTTCATCCAACACTCGTACCTCCTCTCGAATGGATCTAGCCAGTGCATGGCTTGCTTCTCATCTTCTACTTCACAAGCAAAGCTGACGGATTAACATCATTCTATGGCAAGCTACATCGATCGAAACATTTGGCATTTTGGAGACCATCCATTCAAAGAAATCACGATTCTCTTGGAGGGTCTGGATCAGTAGCTTCCTCTATCATACGTCAAAAGCTTCATTAATTAGGAAAAAATTACCTGGCACTTCCTCGATAGTTGGGACCTTGAGGGTAGCCTCATTTGTCTTGAGGCTCCCTCCTCTTGAATTCTGAATGTCGAGGGTATTGTGCTACACATTGTTTATGGCTCGTAGGTAGCAAACATGTGATTGTACCAAGTCACCACTAATTGTGATGATTTTCTCGTCTCCAAAAAATTTTATAGTGACATGGTAAGTGGAGACCAAAGCCTTGAAATCATTCAAGAGCAGTTGACTGAATATAACATCATAGTTTCAAGGGAGGGGATCCACCATGAGGAAATCCTTTATTAGCGTAAACAAATTCTCATTTTCTTCCTAACTTACTTGGACCTCAATCACTCCTAGCGCCTCCTTCCTTACGTCCGGAAAGCCATATAGAGATCTGGCCCTATATCGATGTGAAAAATTCCTACTTAATAATTATTAATTATAGTTGTTATCACAATACCAACATTATAGGGATTTCCTTTTATCAGTAGATCCTCATCAGTGAAATAGATAGGTGGGTGGCCCTTGCAGTTTGAGCGAAGGTCGTCGTGGAAAGTTTCCATATTTGTAACCTCTTATGGCTTGTCCTCCTAAGAGTTCACTCCCTCCAAAGATGGCAGGAACGTATCATGGGATTTAGATGGCATTTGGCTGAATAAGTTTGTCAGTTGGTCCCCCCACAAGAGTTTTGCCTTGCCTTTGGGTCGTGAATCCAAGGGCAATGAATTTTTTGAACTTCCCCTCATTTATCAACTCTTCAATCGGGATCTGAAGGTGCTAGCATTCCTTCATGTCATGTTCGTGGTCCCTGTGATACTTGCAGTATTTACTAGTATCACAAAGAAAGGTTTCAGTTCCCATTGATGGTGCATTCCTGAAGAATTCCTTGTCCTGAATGCCATCCACTATTTTTTCCATGGATACCCTCAGTGGGGTTGCCTAAGGGACGCCATGGTTGTACCAAGGTTGCTCATAATGGGACTATTAGTGGTGCTAAGCCTTTTTCTATCTCGTATGGTACTCGTGATGATCAGTGGAGTTGTTGTAGTGGGCGGATGCCAAGTCATTCATTCTGTCTTAGTTTCCTTGTGTTGTTCTGCGACTGCTTCTTTTGGTGTTTTTGTTCGTTGGGTTCGAGGATGTTCTCATAGGTAGTTATGTACTTATTAGCCTTCTTTAACAACTCATCCAAACTTTGTAACTCCGCGAGGTCAAGGTTAAAGTGATATCTCTCCTACCTTATCCCCTATGTTAGCATGGCCTAGGCCATGTCGGGCTTCAAGTCTTTCAAATCCCTCTGTAACTGTGCAATAAATGATTGCACGATCTCATCAGCTCCTTATTTTAGTTGCCATTAGGATCAAGTTCTCTTTTTGGGTCTCAAAGTGCTAAAAAATTCAGATAGAAAGAGCCTCCTAAATTTTGCAAAATAAGACATCACCCCTGCGAGTAACCCGTTAAACAATCTTATTGCAGACGACTTCAAAATTGTAAACACTTGAGGTTGTCAGAGAGTTTTAGCATGTATATGGAAGATTCAAATGACATGACGACATGGTCATCGGGATCCCATAGTTCTTTTTATGGCTCTAGCACAAACATTTTAAACTTCTCTTGGGGTTCAACCCTATAGACTTGTAGTGAGAAGGCATTTTTTGGCTGTTGCAGTGCCTCAATTCGCACTTGTCGATTCCTCTTTTCCACAAGGGCAGATTTGGCGCTACCTTGGTATAACCGAACATCGGACTTCTCTTGCGGGTGGATTATTCTTCATTCGTTGTTTGCTTGTGTTCCCCTTGAGGGGGGTTGGGTGATTTTTGTTTGGTCGATCCTCCCCCTAGAACAGGGACCACCTCTAGGGTAGCTACCGCTCTAAGTACTTCTAGGAATTTTCCTAACATTTGGTTAATGATTTGAGTCCTCGGATCTTGCAAGACTTGGTAAACAAAATCTTCCATGAATTCCTTTGTGCATGTTGCTTCTACCATATTACTCTGACTGGATTCTTCTTGCTATTGTTGCTAAGCTTCACTTCTTGTTGATGGCATGTTTCCATCCTCAACGCCCTTTAAAGGATATTGATCCAAAGGTGTTTGATAAACACATCAAACGTACAAAATGTTGCACTGAAAAGAGAGTATGGTAAAGAACAATAAAGAACCTCTATTCATGATTTTTACCCTTTATTTATAGAAATGTCTAATCTTGCAAAATTATAGTTTTGCCCCCTCATCATTAGGCTTTTAAGGGAGTCTTTCAGTAATGACAAGAATATTTTGAGTATAATAAACTATGATAAGATTGTCAATCGCATGTCATATTTTTACGTTGTTGATACTCGATTCAATGTTGAACCATCTGACGACCAGTTTGAAGAGACCCAACCGTCGTTCTAGGAATCAAAATCCTTTTGATATGCCTTTCTAGTCGTTCGTACCATATTTCTTTTGTCAATGTCTGCTTCATCGATTGTTAGAAATTGAGGTTGACATGTTGCACGATCGATCGACCCTTTTCTTGAGTCATCGGTTTGTCTCAAGATTCGTGCTAACTTATTTTCTTTACACTATATATATATATATCTATATATGTATGTATGTATGTATGTATGTATATGTAGTAGTATGCATGCACATTCTCATGATTGCAAAATCAAAAAAGGTATGTGCTTGCTTCTCTACATTAATATCGATGCCAAATAAGATGAATAAACAAAGCGTTCGGGACTAAGCTATGGCTATAGCACAAACTAGATAATCAATCCATCAAGGTTGTTTGCCTAGAATGTCTGTCTAGAATCTAGATAACTGACCCGTGGTGATTGACCAAAGCTACTCGGACAAGATAGCTCATCCAATTTCTTCGAAATGCCAACTTGATCAGGTGCCTGCAACGAACTCAATGGCAGGTTCCGCTAGACAACTAGTGACCTCATCAGCTCGCCTTGGAACCAAATAAAGCAAAAAAACATTCTTGAAGACAGAAGATAGAATATAAACCGTTTATACAAGGAATAATTAAAAAATGAGAGGCATTACATGGAAGATATTATAAAAACATGTAGGGCAAGAAAAGACATCAAAATGGGCATATGATGGCTAACACATATGGCTTATCCTTAAAAGGACAGAGGTAAATAATATATCTCTTAATATTCACACATTCCTTCTAGATTGATTTGATTGTATTTTGCATGCAACATATCTCAAGTCATCCCATTTTTAATTGGTTGTAGCCACCATAAAGTTGGGGGGATTCGTTCCCAAAATATTCAAAACACCAATTTTTTCTTAGTTTCTCTCTCCTTTCTAGTCTTTTTTTTCTTTGTAGGGTGAATTCATGAACAAATCATTATTCAATATAAATATATGAAAAAAGACCAAACTTGGGATTAATTTGTGTTTTTGACTTTTTATGTTATATATTAAAAATATGATTAATTAATATATTTTTTTACATAATATGTTTTTTTCTATAAAGAACAAAGTATCTAACTTTTAAAAATAATAAAAAACCATTTATTTTTTGAAGCATTTATAAAAATAAATATCATCACCATCAATCATTGCCACTTCCAGCAGCCAAAACCTATCTCGAGCCATTTTTGCCCACTACCTTTAACCATACCGTCAACAACTACCACCACCATCATCGCAATAACCATCTTAACAATTGGTATCATTATCATATAAATTAATTTATTCAGTATTCAATAAAAAATAAGCATGTGTTTAAGATGCCAAACATATTTTATTTCTAATCAAAACAAAAAAAAAACAAAAAAAAAACAAAAACAAAAGGTAGATACAAAATGTAACTCTTGAAGTTTCTTAGGTAGATTAGTAGTTGTAATTGACTGTCACCTAGTTATTTCCTCCTCCTAAGCAACGGTCAACTTCAATTACAACTACTAATCAACCTAAGAAACTTCAAGAGTTACAACATGCTTCATAATTTCGCACACAAATTTGGTTAAGTTAAAGCCTTTAAAAGCTTTACAAACACAGCTTAACAATAAATTGCAAGAGACGAAGGTAGCTTGGCCATAAAAAATGGAGAGGAGGAAAAACCTTCTCAAGCTAATTTTCTATAATGTTGCATTTATTTTTAATAATATGGTTCAATATTTTGATGAGTATTGATATAAGGAAGAAGAAAACAGAGCTGAAAATTTGCCAAGTAGCCATGCAAGTTATTAATCGAAGAAAGAAAGCTACACACAACATGAATTTCATGAAACTCCTGTAAGACTAAGAAATTCATTAGACATTAAGAGTTTCTCAACTTTATTCGTACACTTGGATCTTAAGCAAATTCAACATTCCATGTTCTTCTATTCCAGGCTTAAAATACCAGTTTCTTCATAGTATTGAACAGAAACAGAAATGGAATCACTTAGTGGCCTGCAATTCCATCCAATCTTCTTCAATTTCTCTGAACTCGCATTTAACAGTACGCCCGGCTTAAAGTTACTGTCAAATAATAATAAGACTTCAGATTAATAACAAATGATAAAATACATATGATTGTGGGGAAAAAATTGTGTACATAAGACGTACGCAGAGCTGCGTGCAGACATGTTACAGTGAGGATTCTGAGGTTATAACCGCGTTATACCCCTTGTAACCTCCCTGTAACCTACCTGTGTATGAAAACATAAGCGCAAAACTTATTAGAAGGTACAAGTAGGTTACACGGAGGTTACAGGGGCTATAGCGCTGTTATAACCTCCCAAAATGCTCCCTGTAACCTATTTGCAAGTTACATACATACACAACTCTGCGTACGTCTTATGTACGCAAATTTTTTCCATGATTGTGGGAATCTTACTTCTTCAAGTGTTTGAAACCAGGACATATTTTCTTCAACAAGTTGAGGAGGTCAACGATATAGATCGGGTCAAGCGTGCAAATATATCGTCCGGATGCCTCCTTCTCAAATATCAGAAGTGCTGCATCAGTGACATCTCTAACATCTACAAAATGCCAGTTATGAATTTTCTCTATATACTCACTGGTTCCTGAAAGTTTTTGATGCAACTTTTCATTGTTATCAATAAGAAGATAAAAAGTTTGAGCTTTTATAAGATTCTTATAATAGAATAAGCGGACCGTTCAGAATGTTGATGAGAAACAAGCTGCTTGTATTCACTGTTGGTTGCAGTAGAGGACCAATGCATATACTTGGGCAGATGGTGACCACATCAAGTCCATTTTCCTGAGCATATTTGAAGGCTTCCTTCTCTGCCATTGTCTTGGAAAGAGAATACCAATCCTAACAACATCATGAACACAAATTCTGTTTGGTAAAAAAATATTTTTGATAATTTGAATACTTTAAGTGAGAGAAATTTCTTTAATTGTTGATGTCCCAAGCAATGGCTGCAAATGCACATCAGTTGTGAATTCGAATTAAATTAGTAAGATATTACAGTAACAACATAAAAAGCCTTAGTTGCATCTTGAGCTTTCTTCTTTCAAAGGTATTGTGTGATCGGATCCAAAAACTTGAGATAAGCGTCAAATTTTCAAAACCTTCATCCTAATAAGGAGGAACGAAACCAATTTTCTACAAAGAATGACTTTGAAACTATTAGAGGCTGGCAGAGGCAAGACCGAGAGAGAAAAGAAAAGCGTGTGAGGGTTTTAAACCTTTTGATCGAGGGATTTGGGGTATGCTGCGAAGACGACACTGACGCCGCTTCTAAAGGATAGTGTCGACGGCGAGGAGGCGTCATCATCCCCGTCGATCAAAAGGTTTAATCGACGGTAGGCGTCATCGAGGGTAGGCGAAGGACAGGAAGTCGAGCTTCGCGTGCAGTGTACAGGATGGATGCGCTATTGTGCCCTAGCCGAAAGTAAAGGAGAAGACCGAAAGTAAAGGAGAAGAGAAAGGAAGGGGAGGGGAGTGCCAGAGAAGTTTCCTAAGCTTCGAAAGGCACGATCGCCTCCTAGATGACGGTGATTTACGATTAGAAATTTTTTTATTTTTATTTTTTAAAAAAAATTTAGGTGGGGCCCACCGAAATACATCATGACCGTAGATCAGATGATTTACGGTCCGGATCGAATCCGTATGGAATAATTTTTCCTGAAAGAGGAGTTCCGCATGTAGAGAAACACTTGATCCCGAGTGAACGAGCCGAAGGGGAAGAAAATAACTAAAAATTTCAAATCAAAAGTTAAAATAATATAAGTAATTAATAGATTTATTAACCATAATTAATGATATATTTAAATTTGTACTTTTATGATATAATAGGTAGCTAATTATTGGAGATAAAGATTAATCATATTTGAAGATTTAAGACAACTCGTACAATTTTGAGACGAGTACTTATACTTTTAAATTATTGTTAAATTAAACTTTGTTAAGTGTTTGGAAAACTTTTATCTATTTTTTAAATTCATTTGATCATATTGAATTGTATGTCATTTATAATTAGATATATCCATCAAATTCATAATTCAAGTGATTTTATTTTCTATTAAAAGTTATGAAAAAAAAAAAGAATGAGTTCAATATCTTGATTGTTTGCATATACATGTTGCCTATGATCGAGTCACTCATATATTATTAAGCGAGCGAATGTTAATGTACTTGTTCATGAAAATGAAAAATGATATTGATATTGAACTGCCTTAAATGGTAAAATTGTAGATTGTGCTCATATGACGAATGTATACATATTTAAAGAATATTAATATGTAAACGATACAATAATACATAGTAAGTGTTTAGAATTACATTGAATAAGCAAATTAAATGTTACAACCTTTTCACATATTCTTACATTGATTTACATAAAGTATAACTGTCATGCATATTGTCTTTTTTATCATTATATTAATATGGTTTAGTAGTATTAGTATTTACTAGATATGGTTAGCCCACTGTTATTTTAAACACTTTTTTCAAGTTTAATTAATTAATTAATTAAATGATGAACAATAGAAGAGAAAAAATTTATAGAAGATGCGGACAACAAAAAATGAGGTAAATATAACACGCTAGTTCCAACTATGTGTATAAAATTGTATCATTTAGGCACTAGTTCCAAATATGTGTATTAAAATGAAAGGATGTTTAACCTCTCAGTGAAATGCGAAAATTTTTAATAATGATTTTGAGAGTTTATTTAAGCCATTGGACTCAAATCCAATTTATTATTATTATTATTATTAAATTCAACTTATTTAACTACGTTATCTTGACTAGAGATTTATATTGAAAAGAGTTTAAATGATCTCAATAAATCAAATACTTTGATACTTTAAGAAAAAAAAAATTGTGTAATTAGAGAAATTTTTCGTGTCATATCATTTGACTCTTATTTTCAAACATCAAAATCTTTAAGTTTGAATGTACATTAGCTTCGAAATAAAATAATTTGCCACCCCCCCCCCCCAACCATGTTATACACCTAGTTATTTACTATAAATCAAAATATAACCTTTCAATGGAGTTAACATTATAGGACCTAGATTCGATTGAACATTATACCATAAAATCTTCAAGTATTGGTTAAAATAACCTCTAAAAAATTATTAGACCCTAATGTGCCAAAAATAAGTCTGGGATGTGAAAGAAATGATTTAACACTCACATAATGCATAAAACTAGTTATGTCAGATTGAAATTAATTCTTGATGGTCATAAATTGCTTAGTCGCTCCATAATATTCTACCTTGGCCACTAGTAGGCTTCAATATCAATTTTGTTGCCTATAATTTTTTAATTTTAAATTATTGTGAAAACTATTTTCTAATTTTAAATTATTCCAAACAAGAAAAAAATAATTTATGTTTCAAAACCTCTAAAATTTGACCAAAGAATCTAAAAAAAACAATAAATTCCTAAAAAAACTTCTACTTCTCTTCAAAATATTACAAGTGAATGACGGAAATGAAAGAATAGAATAGAAAAAAATTGGCCTAAAATGATTCACTAAGAAAAAGGAAAAGATAGTTGAGTCTCTAAGTTGGTTTATTCATGACAGACAAAAAAGTCTAACTCACCATAAAAAATAAAATGAAGTAAATAGAAAAAAAGAGGCATGACACAAAGATTTTAAGTGGTTTGACGCTCTAGTCTGCATCCACTATCGACGAAAAGGGGGAGCATTCACTAGTTTGAGAAAAAGAATGGTCACAAGCTCCAAATCTCTAATCCTTCACTTTCTCTCAAAGAGTTGGGTTAGAATACTTGGGCTCAATCTAAATAAGATGTCAAAAAATCTTTTAAAGTTTGGAGAGGAAGTCTTTATAGACAGTGTCCCAATTTGAGCAAACGCTAACTTAGACAACAACTGTTGAGCCACGAGAGGCCATATTTGGCATTATCATGTGCTGTAGTCCATATGACAGGCTTCGAGCCAAACAAATGCCAAATGACAAGTATTAGCTGATACAGTGACCAATTTACAATTTAATATTTGACAGTAATTGAGATGCGTGATAGAGATATATTATATCATAGTAAGAATATTTCTAGAGTGGTCATTATTCTATACGAGCAATGGCTATATAAAACATTCAATGGTTGAAAAGGAATATGATGATCATGGACATGCAATAACAAAAAAATGAACATTTTGGGATTTGAGAGATGTACTTGATTAAAGCACAAAGGGCATATTCAAATAGATATGTTGAGAGTCAACCCAATCAATATCTCTTGAATTGTCCAACCATCTCAAAAATTTTTGAAACTAAGTGATAGCCCTTAAATGGTTCATACAATTTTATCTTATATGATTGGATGAAAAGGCTTAAAATATTATGTTATTATGCAATGTTGGATAGACTTGGACTTCCATAGGTAGGCTACTCCTTACACATGCTTCAAATTGGTCAGTAAGTATTAGCAAATCAATTAAGCCAAAAGTAAATTTTTAAAACACAAAGTGACTTTGATAAGACATGAAATGTGTGTTTTACGGTCAAGGAAACATATTTTTTTCTCTTCAATCTTTTATTTTTCTAAAAATGAGGCAAAATTTATCTCATAAAAGGCATAACTTGCAAAGACAACTAAGACCCATCATTCCCCCTTGGAGGCAATACTCTTTTTTAAAAAAATTGATTTTCTTGGTTGCACCAATTGGATTTGAGGTTGGAAAGTTTTATGCCTTATTTTGTGCTTTTAGTTTTCATCTAAAAAGAGTTTGATGATCTCCAAGCTTAACATCTAACAAGGAAGATGGGGCTAATACAAAAGTATTCAATCAGAAGAGATGATTAAAGTCATGATGAAAGTTCTTTCACGTAGTTTGAGAGTTCGACCAATAACTTAATCAGTCTATGACTTTGATTATTTTTTTGATATATTTTTCTCTCATTCGTCTTTTTGGCTAAACTTTTTTATGCTTGATGATCTTCCACACATTTACTAAAATTCTGATGTAAGAAAAACTCTTCATTTTAAATTTTTGTATGCTAAAATTTTAATATTTTTGAATGATGAATTTTAACACTTTTTGAAGTATTATACAGGCATGACCTTGAACGATATTTTCTTTTCAAACCAATATATTATCATTTTATATAAAACTATTTTCAAAAGTATGATTTTAACTAATATGTCTTTCCATTGATTATAGATGTTGGGAATTTATTATAATTGATAAAATCATAAAATTTGGCTGAAATATTTTGTGAAAGCTAACTTTGATGATGATTATTCGTTTGAATTATTATAAAAATATATTTTTTTAATATTTATAAAATGGGAGTAGGTTAGCAATTTCTATGGTGCATTATCACCACAAAAAAAATCTATCAGGGAGTCAATTGAGCAAGTCACTTTGCATTCTTAGTTTTTCTTAAAAAAAAACTAATTTATTTATGTACTTCATATGGTTGTGAAAACTGGACGAGTTGTTAACCGGTTATAAGGAGAGGAGAGGTTTAGGGTTCAAAAGTTAAATCAAGACCGAACCTAAAGTTGAACTAGATTATATAATAAAATGACTTAAATGAAGAAATAGTATAAATATGTAATAAGGAAATAGTATAAATATGTAATAAGTATGTGACATAAATATAATATAAAAAAGTGAAATCTATAAAAAAAAAAAAGTGAAATCTATAAAAAATTATAAAGAATAAATTGTATATGAATTATAAATAAAAAAATATACATTTATGCATATTAAATATATTTGAAAAATAAAAATATATTAATATAACATAGATCTTTAAATGTAAAAAAATACTTTATTATAGAAATACAGATTTTGTTAAAAATATAATTTATAATAATTAATAGGAATAAATATATTTATAATATTAAAAAAATCAATACCAAATTTTATTTATAATATTCCTACATTTTGCAGCCCATTTAATATTTCCAAAGTCTATTCTAATTCTTTATTTGTATCCCAACATATATTCCAACACTCATACTTTTTTTAGTCCCACATTATGAAAAATATTTAGCATTTCATTAGTTATATAAATAAAAATCAGTTCTGCAGGTTGTGCTCCCAAGTAACCTCGCTGATGGCACAGTAATTAATTTGTTTGGTTAAACTAACATTAATTAATATATAATTCTTAATTCATAAAATTAAATTCTATATATGTTTAAATCCATAATTATATGTTTAAATTAATATAATTTCTAAAATTAAGTACTATATTAAAAGTTCAAACCATTTAATTAAAGATAATTAAATAGGTAATTTGGACCGATTAATTCTATATAACTGGGATAGATTTATTGGTTCTCTGATTCGACAAGTGGTTCATAACAACTTTCACCAAATTTTTTTGCAAAATAGATTCTTGAGATTATCCAGACTGGCCATACACCTAATTCACAATCAACCCGGTTGAGTCGGTCGGTCCAATCATGTTTTAAAACTTTGGTCGGTCCAATCCTGTTTTTTAAAATTTAATGTATGATTAGGAAAAAATAACATGAAAGATCACCTAACCTACATATGACGTATAAGAGCAGAAGAAAACTTTCCCTCTAAGGTAGAAAATGCTTTATTTTTTTAGTCTCCTCATCCAATTTTCTTTTAAAGTTTTGTTGGATAATGGTCGATAGAAATGAGGATAAAGTGGTAGTGGTCAATATCTCATATCTAGCATCACTAATGATGCCTTGGAGGTGATATACAGAAGGTTCTATATTTCCAATCATTGATAAAATTTAGCCTTTAATGATTAAAATAATAATAAGAAAGAAATATCTAGGGTTTTGTGCTTGATATTAGACCCTTTATTTGGTTGTATGGTTGGTGGATGATCTCTTTACATTCATCTTAGTGGAATTATTGCATTTGATTGAAGATATTTCTTTCATAGTTTTTGTCATCTAATCTCTCCCAATTTGCAATCCTTAAAGACTCCTAAACATGAATTCTAGAATATTAAAATCCATTTAAAATTTACAATTAATCCAATTATTTAACGAGAAAAGTCAAAGACTTAATTATACTTGTTAATTACTACAATTTAATTATACCCTTCTAATTATTCTGAAGCTTTTTAGGGTTTAGTTAGAGGTTATTAAAAAGTATGGTTCATTTATCTGAAAATCAATTCTAATCACCATTTAATGAATATCTATATTTATAATGAAGGTTTTATCTAAACGTAACAATAGGAAATCTTTTCACAGTAGAATAAAATCATAGTAAGATTGACAGAGTACAGTGAAACCTACTCTGGCAATAGCTTTGAACCACACTAACATGACAATCTACAAAGTAAAATCACACACATAGTAAATTATATATAAATTGAAAGCAAATTTGAAGCAACCAACACAAAAGAACTCAGATCAATAGAGAACTCTTTGTGTGACTACTGAAATAATGCTTGGTTTAACATTCTGAACCAGACCATACTAGACCAAATCAAGTCTAAAAGGGTTTTTCAAGATCGAAATGTCGTCTCAATAATCTCAGATAAATCATCCCAACTTTTAATGGACTTGGAGAATTTTCGTATTCGTTAATTTTCATTTCTAATCTATGATCTTCCCATGTATATGTGTTCTTTCCCATACCCAAGTTCGAAAATTTCAGCAATTTATTAATATCACTCTTATAATAATCTTTTGAACATTATGTTGGATGTCGAATCAGATTATAAACCCTAAAAACACTTCTTAGTCCAAAACTCTCAGCACCTCCTACTCTTATAACTCATTTGGCGTAGTAGAACTCATGAGGGATGCTGCAAAGGATTCTCTTAAAAAGTCACACTCTTCAACCTCAAGAAAAATTTCTAATTTTATTACTTGAGCTCCTTCTATGGGTGGTCCTACAAGCTTGTCATGGGTAGTGATTTCTTCAAGCTCAAATATATCCCTAACAACTCTAAGTTTCACCTCACATAGAAGAGAAAACTCTTTTGTAGTAATTTCATCATAAAATTTGACCACCATGGCTTGCTCTTCGGGTCTAATTCCACAAATTTAGAAATTTGGCTATCAACTAACTCTGCCACCACATCTACACTATGGCCTTAACCATCTCTATAGTCTTGGGAAAACTTCATAGATTTCAGAACATCAAAAGAAATTTCCTAATCATTCACTCTCATAGGAAGTTCTCCTTTTTATAATTTAAACATGGACTATACATTGGCTAAAAAAGAGTATATCGAGTACATGGAGATGTCCTTATTTGTTTCCATGTCCAATATAAAAAATTAGTAGAAAAGATAAAGTTTCCAATTTTAACCAAAACTTACTTGCCCTCTAGGATAGGTCACAAAGTGGTCAGCTAACTGTAGAGTTATAGTACATGCGATATGAACTGAATATGTGACATTTCTATTGCACATTTTCCAATGTTTTTACATTTTTTTCTAATAATATTATGCTTGAGAAGGATATTTTTGTCTTAATTATTTAAGGGGCAGAGTGGACGTGAAATTTGAGCCAAAAGGTGCGGAAATCAATCCAAAAATAATATTTTGGACCAGCACTCCTGCATCGCACATCCAACACACTTGCTTTAACTCTAGCGCACCTGCACTATGTTCAGAGCACATGCGGCCATCCCAAAGTGCCTAAGCTCACAGTAGAGCACCTTTGCACATCAAACTTTCTAGTACGCATGCATCATCTCCGTAGTCGAGGCACACTCCAGGTGTATCCAGTGTGCCCTCGCAGGATTTACAGTGCGCTTCGCCTAGTTTGCTGAACTTATTTTTGGCAAGAATTTTCTTGCCTTTATCAAGCCTTGCCTATATATCTGCTCATGAGGTTGGTCTTAAGGGAACTTGGGTGGCTGGAGAATGTAAGAAAGGAGATATGTTTATTAAAGATAGCTCTTTCATTAGGTTTTACTCCTTTCACTGGATTGAAACCATGGGTGGTGATTTTTCAATTTGAGTTCTTCTGAGTTCCTGGATATTTTTTGTATGATAGGGAGAGGTGCTGCTCTAATGTTGAGGACAAGTCTTTATTGTAAGTTTTACTTCAATTTATCTCTTGAATTGAAGATGAGCATGGATTTTGTATCTGTAGTTTTCTGAACATTGTGTGGCTATACTATTTTTTGTGTCTCTGTAATGTAGGGATAGTAGTTTTCATCATTATTTTTAGAGATGTTTTTCCTATAATATGTTCTTATAGTTTCATGGCCTACGTTGTTGGTTAACCTATGAACTTAATTTACTCCTAGTTTGATCAACTAGATAGTTAAAATATTTTGTAAAACTACGACCTCTAATTGTTGTGTAGTGAAAACAAAGAGTTAACCACAAAATTCCAAAAGAACAGACATATTCTAGTGGAATTCTACAATAACTCTAGAGGATTAGAATTGTCATACAAAATGTCATGAAGATTGAGGAAGCCTCATTTTATGGATTATAAGCTTCATAAAACTTAGATAAAGGCATAAGAAGTAACATATTCCCAATTGAAAACAAGCACAAAGGGAAATATTTAGGAAAGCCATGATCACCACGATCCAAAAATAACAGAGGCGTGAGCCTCATTAATCTTTAAGAAAGTTTTGATATCTTTCCTTCTTTTTTATTTCTATTTCTTGTGATTTATTTTACTTTTATTAGGATTTTAGAATTTAAAATCTCTGTGTTAATACCAAGCTAGGTTCATTAGATTTGTAAACTAGAGATTTTTCTGCTTAAAAAATTGTTAAGCTTTTCCTCATGAGATCACATTCACTCACTAACACACCCTTTCAGATGTCTAGCCCTAACATCCTCAATATGAAACAATTAACGCTTCTATTGAGGAAATCCTGATGAGCATCAACCATCTCTCTATAGAGGCCAACACCATTGAGTTGAGACCTGTCATAATCCAAATGGTATAAAATAGTTCACTTAGCATACTTCCTTAAATTATACACCACATTTTAATAAAACGAAACCCCTAATGATGTCGTTAGACTTAGTCATTTCCCTTTCTCTTTGAGGGACAAAGTTAAGGTGTCGCTTAACTCACTTTCCATAGAATCAATCACAACCTCGAATTATCTAGCCCAAAATTTTCTGGAAAAATATTTTCCTCCATTAAAGACGATTAAACTTAGGAACCCCATTATCTTGTTCACCCAAATTTATGGAGATTCCATTTATGAGGCATGAGGGAGATTCAAGGACCTACTTATGAGGTGCCCACACTATACCTTATCTGATTGGCTAATCATTTAAATCTTTTATAATGGATTGGTAAGTTCCCTGAGGTCCATAGTAGATGTTGCTACGGGAAGTTCATTAATGTCCAAACCATTTTAGGATGCTTACTAATTGATTGATGAAATGACCACAAACAATTTTCAATGACCTTCTAAGAGAGTCGCACGCTAAAGAGTGGCTAGCGTGCATGAATATAATGTATTATATATCCTTGCTACCCAAGTTCTTGCTATTTCTAAGAAGTCAGATAATTTGGGGATGAATCCTATGCAAAGACTTCCATCTAATGTTGGATTAATGTATGGACCAGTGGTACATCAAAGCATGCAACTTTGGAGTCTGTTAATGTTGTAAGAAACCATTGCCTTAACCCTTATTAAAATACATACAATCCAGGTTGAGAAAATCACCAAAATCTTCAATCTAATAATACCCCCTCAGCAATGGAGAAACTCTCAAACCAACTCTATAAGTCATGGGAATAACCAAGGGGCCAACTCTCGAAAACAACCTTAGCCACTAGGTTTCCAAGCCAACGCTCAGCCCGTGAAAATATAAAAAGGGAACCAATAACATAGCAATGTTGTATCTATTAAGAACATTGAACATCAATTAGGACAGCTGAAAAATGCTACAAATAATAGACCTGCAGGTACAGTCCCAGGTAACACTGAAGTAAAATCCTAAAGAAAAAAGAATTGAACAAGTACAGACTATGAGGTTGAGAAGTGGAAAAGAGTTGGAAGAAACCTCGTGGGGAGAAGATCGAGTAGAATTAGACCCTACCTTAGGATGTGTACCAGAGACTCAGGAGATGGAGGTAGAGAGACCTGTCTCACCCATTAAGATTGACCCTGAGGAAAGATTGCCACCACCTTTTCCCTAAAGATTGAGAAAAAAGAAAGTTGATCAACAATTCTCTAAATTCCTAAAAGTGTTCAAGCAAATAACTATTAACATACCTTCTACTGAAGCACCAGAATAGATGCCTAGCTATGCCAACTTCATGAAGGATATCTTGGTTAGTAAAAGAAGATTAGGGCAATTTGAGACTATACCCTTGACTAAGGAATTTAGTGTTATTTTGCAGAAGAAGCTACCTCAAAAGATGAAGGAACTTGGGAGCTTTACCATCCCATGTGTCATAGGAGAGAAGTTTATAGGAAGAGCCCTTTGTGACTTAAGAGCTAGTATCAACCTGATGTCATTGTTCATTTTTAAAATACTTGAGTTAGAAAAGGCCCAAGCAACCAATTTGACCTTATAGTTAGCAGACCAATCCTTAGCTTATTCAATGGCTAAATTAATAAATGTACAATCATGGGAACATAAATAAAGATGAAAAAAATAATTTTATTTTTATTTTTATGTTTTTTAAAAAGTAAGAAAACAAAATTATAGTAACAACACAAATAAGCAGGAAAGCAGAATACAATTCAAACTAAACTCAAGTGTTTCAACTAAAATTATCCATAAACTTTTGCCTCTTAACTGTGAAAATGGTGCTAATGACTTAAAGTCCAAAATCTACTATGAGATAGGTTTATCAAACACACAAGTATATTTGTTGTTCTAGTAATACACAGATAAAGAGTCTGTGTACCAATTTCATGATGATAATTGTTTAAATCTTTCTAATAGGGTAAGTTCTAGTTTATTAAATTGTTGATTCTTATTTTAAGTGATCAAGTGACATGAATGAAAATCCTAACAGTCCTAAAATTGCAACAAAGCTAAAATAATAGAAGAAAAAAGACAGGTAACAACTTTGAATCTTTTTGAGGTATTGAGGTCCAGGATCCTGTGACACTATACAGTGTTCTCTCTACATTTTTTGTATGAGTTTTCCTATGTGATATTTGAATATCATATTTCAATTAAGAGTGACATAACCATGCAATGTTTCCTGAAATTCCTTGTATCACATATCTAGAATACAATTTCCTAATTATAATATGTTTATTCAACCAGGTTATCATGCATTGACCTACTTATTTTTCTAGGCAACGACTAGAAGTCCTAACTCACAAGAAATTTTAATAATTTATCACGTCTGAATCAAAGTAAATTAAGAACTAAAAGTTAACATATCAACATAAGAAATTCAAAGGCCCAAAAAATGGTTACAAGAAAACTTATGGTAAAAACATGATAAAAACTACCCTCATATCATGGGATCATGAAAACAAGTTTATCTTTGAGACATGAGATAGAGAAATAGTGAAGGTTTCATTACAAATATTGAAGAAACAAGTTTAGAAAAGCACAAACTTAAAAGCAAGCCAAGTTCTCTTTGCATAAACCAGGTCATTGTCATACACTGAGAAACTTTCCTTAATCTCCCTCATACTACAACACTCAATATCTCACTCTCATACTAAAGCTCTCAAAACTCAAAGCCAAAAGCACCCTAAAAGTTCACTACCTTAATGAAGAAGGAAAGGAAGAGTATGAAGTGGAACCCTAATTCTTGCCATGAAAATCCTCTATAAATTTACACACCTTCCCTAGGGCGTCCCAAGGCATTTCTTTATATATCAATTTCTGAATTCACCATGCACAAAATTGAAAAATCAAGACTTCGACTGGTTTCATTGTAGGCATAGTTATGTCAGTGTCCATAAAAACTCCACAAACTGGCATAACTACGCCTGACTCTAGTGTAATTATGCCAAACACCCAAAAAGACTAGTGTAACTATGTTAGAAAGTGACATAATTATGCGAGTCCAACATTTTTGCCTCATTTTTTTTTTTCACTCCTCATTGTGTTGCCAACCCTTATAATATTACCAAGAAACTTTCCAGAAGTGTAAAATAATAATAATAGGGAAGAAAATATGGTATTTAAAATATTAAAATCACACAAATCTATATTGTATTGATAGTGACATGCTTTGATCTCAAAAAATATGTATTTTACTGAGAAGGTGGATGTTGTGTTGGTTAATAACAAGTGTTAGCCAATATATAATAATGTTTAAGAATGTCAAACAGTGAGGGATGACATTAAAGGTGCAGTAAAAATCTTTAAAAACATGAAATAACAATAATTAAAAGATGGAAAATACGTCTATTAGCATTAATTGGCTGAAAATGACTATGCAATGATATATGAGCGATGATGGTTGCTAGAATCTACCAATGGTGAGCAATAAGGATTGTTCATGTCATTTGATAGTGATTGTTGGCATCAATCAATGAAAATCATTGGCAATTATAGATGATGTTCATCAATTTTAGCTCACAAATACCTTAAATATCAACATCTAAAATCAAGTGCTAGAGAATGGTTGGCATGACCTTCATTCTAACCAGGGAGAGTATCAAGTCACAAAAAAATGACAAAGAAGTCTAGATAAAGGATGTTGTTGGTTCTCCAAACAATTATCAAAATTTAGCAATTCAATCTATGAAAAGTCATCCTTAAGTGTGTTGGAAGAAGGCTTATTTATAATTTTTTTAGAAGACACTCCTATCATTTATACTAAAATGAAGATACTGCATAAAGTAGTATAAAAGAATCACCTTTTATCGTGACATCTCAATGCCTCAATGAACTCAAAGTTGAGTAATTATCAACTTGTAACGAATGCATTATAAGTACACAAAAATTAGTGGCCATTTGATATTCTAAAAGCATACAGAGGTTTCTAGTTGTGCTTATGATTGCTTGACTTAGTCCATTTGAACTCAAGTTCAATCTCTGTCAAAATTGTTGGATTGGTGTAATTCAAATTGCATTTTATTTTGCTACATGTTTATCGAATTTGAAAATTGAATAATTTCAAGGCCAATTGCTAAAAAATTTAACCCTAATTTATAAGTGTTTTAAGGTTTTAAAATTACACTTAAGAACTGCATTTGATCAGATGAATCCTCTGATTATGTATTCCAGAAAAACAACTAGCCAGTATTCTAACCAATGGATCTAAAATCATATATTACATTATGATTCTTGATAAATATAAAGCGCAAGCTACTTCAATTGTAATAAGACAAGTCATTATTTTTATGTTGGGAAAAAAAATAGTTTCTACATTGTAGGATGCTTATGCTTCAAAAAACCTTCACAAAGGACTTTTTCTCTCAACCCCCTTTATCATAACCCTGAATCATAATTCTCAAATATAGTTAATTAATTACCTCAGTGGCCTTACAAAAATCCTCATCAGACCAGCTGTTCTCATCCATCACAATACCTTGTGGCCAATTTGGATTACTTGCTACAGCAGAAAGGGATGAAACAACCACAACTCTTTTCACATTTGTCTTCGAGCATGCTTTGAGAACATTTTTTGTACCCACAATAGCAGGTCTTATTAGTTCCACCTAAAGAAAGATTTCTTATCAGAGAAACTGTGCAATTTGGGCTACAAATAGGTTTTAGGAATATTATCAACAAAACATAAATTAAACACTTGATACCTCTGGATTTGTAATTCCACTTAATATAACAGGACTAGCAACGTGGAAGACTCCTTCACAACTTGACATGGCTGCCACAATAGCATCATAGTCAAGCAAATCTGCCTTAAAGAGTTGTAGATTCTCTGTTGCCTTATCCAATCTCTTCAAATGGGTGTTCTTTTCATTGCCTTATATATATCAAAGCTCAATAAGCCTTCCAATTTGATCAAAACAATACTTAATGTTGGAAAAAGAATAAAGGTATTTAACTTTCAAATTTAAGGGCTCAAAATATAATCATTAAAAAAAGAGATATGGACTCCCTGACCACAAGTAAGCTTTAGAAAATCCTATATATTCAGATTCAGCAAGTCCTGGAAGGATAAAAAGTTGGAAACTATTTAACATGGTTATTACTAAAATTTATGATTTATCAGACAAAAGATTCTCAATATGTTAAATCATGTAATAATAAGTTTTGAATTTAATTAATATGAGAACTAGCTAAAACTGAATCAAATTTAACATCTTTAAAATTCTATTTGGCTTGATTTAAGCAAAACAATGCGTAAATCATGCCTAAAAGTAGCCACTGAATGTAAGCTAAATATTGCTTAAATCCTGCTAAAAAGTCACTTCAAATGGGAAAGTTATCTTAAGATGTTGACATGCATAAGAATAACAATATTAGGAGTGCAACAACTTTTGCATGTCATGAATTAGAAACAAGCAAAGAAAAATAGAGTGATTTTCAAAATAGAGATAAGGAAAAAAGATAAGTAGTAGTACTCGGATCTCTGAGGGTGCCGTGGACCACGTAGCCCTTGGAGAGGAGAAGCTTCACAAGCCAGGACGCAATGAAACCTCCTGC
>NEWO01000674.1:70367-91564 GCA_003013225.1 Phalaenopsis aphrodite | reverse complement strand
TCTTAATATTGAACATAAAAATTTTTCAAGAAATGAAAATTCATGGATTGGTTAATAAAATAACAACACGACATGGAAGAATACATTTTCCGATTTTGTATCCATCATAATAAAATAAATGAATAAATAGATGTTCTAATGATGTTAAATAAATAAACATTTTCACCAGCCATACGGTACACTTATAAATAAATAATTTAATAAAAATAAAATAAATAAATAAATAATAATTTTCCTAGCCAAGTTACTGTTGGAAATGAGCTGGTCAATGTTGGAAATGAGCTGGTCAATTTCCTCGCACTTGCAAAGTGGCTGAGGGTTCATATGTGACAACTTATTTGGTGTGGTGGCGTCGCAGCTTATTTGGTGTGGTGGCGTTTTGAAAATGTACCTGAACTGTTTGGATAAACTGCATTTTGACAGCTTATGTTTTTTGAAAACGCTGAATGCAGCATTTGCACACCACGTTTATTTATGTACATTGACAGCTTTTTGGTAACAGTCTGGCTTTTCCAAAAAAAAAAAAAATTTAGAATAGACAAAGCACATAGCTTATCATCAGATTATTTTTAATCAGCTTATCAACAAATTATTCAATAGACTGCAGCTGCCCCAAACAGACCCTAAATTGGGGAAAAATTTTTTGTGTGATAAACGTACACAGCACTGCGTTCGATATTGAGGTTATACTGAGGGTACAAGAGGATATAACCCCTTGTAACCTCCCTGTAACCATATATAACTTACGTGTAACATACTAATAAATTCTTAATATATGATAACAGAAGCGTGAAACTTATTTTAGTTTACAGGTTGGTTACAGAAGGTTACAGGGATGTTACAATGGGTTATACCGCGGATGTAACACCCCATGTACTCTCGGTATAACCCCAATATCGTATGCAGCGCTGCGTACGTCTATCGCATGTAAATTTTTTCCCTAAATTGGAGTCGATTATATGTGGTATTAAAACGGATAGTCCTGTCAGCTGTCAATCGGTTATTATTATATATATATTTTTTTGGAAGGATGAGTTCTAGTTCTGATTTATTAAAAGGGATAAAATATAACACTAAAATATAATATAAGACAAAAAAAAAAGAAAAAGAAAGACAATATGACTCAATACAACTCAATAACAAGAATAACATCCAACCCATGAGAAAATATAGCTAAAAAATCAAACATTCAAATCTATTTTCAAGAACTAAACAACAAAACTTGAAGCTAAACTTTCCAACAACAACCACCAAATGAAGACATCTAAATAACAAAATAAATCCTTCTACAAAATGTAAACTAAAAAGGAAAATCATAGTAAACTTATATGCATGTTTGATAAAACTATCTGCATGAATAAGACAACTCAAAACTCAACCACAATATAAAAGGTTTATCTGTCTGTTTCATCTAAAATTAATGAGTTAAAATGAATAAATGAGAAAAATCAGAAATAAACATTAAAGTATAGTTAGATATTTTCAAAATGATATGGTATATCATAATTTCACCTAAAATTAGTTACAAAAATCAAACTTAAAGAGTAGTATCCATCAATCAATAAAACATCTGACAAAAATGAAGAAACAAGCTAGAACGAAACAATCAAAATGACAAAATTTAACTAGAAAAAAGTCCTACCAAATAACAACGAACAAATAAAAAATAACTAAACAAGAGCTAAGATCAACAATCATAAATAATCACATAAAACACCAAAAACCACACCAACCACAACAATGAATCTACAATATTAAAAGCTCAATGAAAATCATACCAGAACGTCAAAATCCATCTAGATTCATTGAAAGAAAATTCCTAATTAAAAACACAACTATAAATTTAGTACATTAAACATATGGTAATACAACTAAATTTAATGAATTAAACAAAACAAATGATAAAATCAGAAAAAAAAAAATTCAAAGATGATTTGGAAGTAAGCTCAAACTAGAATCAACCACAAAAATCAAGGCTCATGAATAATGTTTCAAATTTGAGTATATTACATCATGGAAAAACTTAAAGAGTCTTGAAATGTAAAACATCAAAATTGATGAGATTATGTTAGTTTGGAGTTTGAACTTTCAATGCTTTATTTGCTTGTGTAGGGCAGTCATATTAGTGAACATGATGTAGCACTATATGATGAACTATAAAGTATTTAAAAATATTAAAAAAAAAGATAAATAAGGGAATTATTCTATATTTAAAATATATTTTTTTCGCATAAATTATCATTGAACTAATGCGAGTTGGTACTGGACAGACGAATTGTGAACTGCTCTGATTTGTAAAGAATCAGATGACTATAATATTCTTCAATTTTAAGTTCTTTATTTTGATCGGATAACTATAAATAAAATATTCAAATCAAAAATAGAGAAAAAAAATGTTGTTGGGGATTTTAATTTTGAATTGTATTCAAAATATTCAGAAAGTATTTTTTCCTTGAATTGTTAAAAATAATAATATAAAATTATTATTACAATAATAGTTTTAATATTTATTTTGTGTTTTGGTTTAACATCAGTTAAACTGTTGAGTCTTGCACATCTCTCTTTGGTTTGATGTTTCACAATCTCGCCATGATGAGTAAAATAAATGTCTCCATTTAAAAAAGTAATATTATTTTGGTATAGCACTCACTTTCAAAGAGATTCAGTATTTAGAATACTGTGTTATTTTGTATGCATGAGATGTCACCACTCAATAGAGTAATTTATTAATCTGCAATAAGCATTATTACTCCATTGGGTACTTAGTTACTCTACAAAGTCCACCAACAATGGCGAGCAGGGGGTAGTTGGTGGTTGTTGACAACAGCCTGAGAGCGATGGCAAACGATGGTCAGGAGCTGTCGTCAAGTCTTCAGTCCATAACAACACTGAAAAAAAGCTTCTCCTCTTCCTTTCTCTCCCCTCAAGTGAAGAGAGGTAGTCTATTTATAGGCTTAAAAGAAGTGGCATTTTTTGTTTTTTGGTCAATAAGTCCCATAACTACTTGATTGAACGACCAACGTTGATTCCCCTTGATCATATGAAGGGATTTTTTTTTTATGTTTTAGGGCTTTAATGACCTTAGAATTAAGAGATCTTAGACACATTGGGTTCCTGTAACTGAAGCCTTTGATTTGACTATAGGCACCTCATAATTGGAGTTCATTTAACCCTCCAATTAACTACACAAGACAACTTAATATGGTTCAATGGCCCGATCTGGGGTCGATCAGACGTGAATTGAACCACTTTTGGCATCACTAGGTTCATTTTATCGAGATAGTTAGTTTGAACATTAATTTGATGAAAAATGAAGCCTTAGAAGAACTTTAATTTGAATTAGAATATTAATTGCTCAAAAATTATCTTGAGATTCATGCTAAATAATAGAATTTGTTGATGATGTATCGACTACCCCCAATTTTAAGACATGGAAGTTTGTATCACCTGGAATAATACATCAATGAATTATGTCATTGCTGGTAGTGTTGTTGGTGGCCAATGTAGCGACCCTTCGTTTTGGCATGTAAGCATGCATGCACGTGCGCATGAGTAAATAAGCACAATTACATGTTAAAGATGTAATAGGGTCCACAAAGAAGCACAAATGCAAGCAGGGTTTACAAATAAGCAGAAATGCAAGGGCACACATTGGTGTGGGTACACCTTATGTGCATGATCGTATGCTTGCTGAGGGCACTGTGGAGCAACTGAAAGCGATGATCATATCAACATGGCAGCGAGTACAGGAAATATAGTTATGGTCGACACGAAACACTATAGATGCACAATAACAGATAGTGGCACGTACGTGGTCGGTAGTAGCTGCGGAGTAGGAAGAGGAGACTTTAATGATCCTTTAGTTTGAAATGAATTGGTAGGATAAAGAAGAACTTCAAGAGCACATCATATTTGCATGATTGCTCTGAAATGATTCACATATTCATATGGATCAGAAATCCCATCATAAGCATTACTGGTTGAAAGTTTAAAACCTGTTGGAAAAGGTGTTGATAGACAATCTTTGCGAGTGGAGAAGACTCTTGAGATCCACGTTGAGTTGAGAAATGGATTATAACCCTCATAGCAAACTCATTAGTGAGTAGAAATTGTAACTTGGTAGTAATTATGTAAGTTCAAGCTACATTCTCCATGCGTGTTAGAGGCTTACTGTTAGGCTTGATTATAGAAGGTTAATGTTTAGAGCTAGTAGCATCCAAATGTACAGCTTCTTGAAGGGGAACTTCAAATCATAGAGAAGATGTCAACTATCCACATCTAGTCGATGCATTTTCGAGTTAGTTGTGCCTCTACAATATGCGCAACTGTCAGTTGTCGAGCTTCATAGAAAAGTTGGAGGATCTCATTCTAAGGATCCTTCATTTTTCATATATGATCTTCAGGCGATTCTAAAGAAGTTCCTTCACTAGCAAAATGATTCATATCTTTGGAAAATGGAGTAGAGGCTTGGCATCTTAGACTTTAAGATTGTACCCTGAAAAGATGGTTGTTTGATCCAGAAACACGTGTATTTAATTTTCATATATAGATGAAATATGGACTTTTATCAATAGAACTTTAGCTCCCATCTGCGACACCAAATTGTTGTGTATATGAAGAATCATGGTGATTAAGTAATAATTTAATGTCTCAGCAATGGGAGAAGACACCATGAATTTTTATGTGATAAGAGAAAAAACCAGAGTGTATAGCCTAGTCAATATGCTCCATTATAAGTTTACAAGTGCAAAAATAAACCCTTATCCCTCAACTTGAAAGATATGACCTTTAATATCACATAATTTAAAATTAGAACTTATATTTCATTATGATTGAAAATTTTAAAAATATTAAAAACATTTCAAAATACTTTATAAATTAAAAAAATAATTTTATTTTTAATATAAATTCTTATATTAAATATAATTTCATGAAAGTGCAAGTTTCATGTTAAACTCAAACTAAATACAAAATATTTATTAAAAAAAATTGATAAATAACTATATATAGAAAATAATTAATAAATAAATTTGCACCTCCAAACTAATTATAGTTTTTACTCATTTCTTTATTTTCTATTTTGATTTGCTCAAATATAAGAAAACTAAAAAATTTGCAATATAAATATAAAACAAAGGTTTTTTTTTAAATATAGGGGCATTTACATTTATACCACCAATTTCTTATGTATATAAGCATCTAACATCAAGACTTTACTTATTTACATTTATACCACCCAAAATTTTTATATCATATTTTAATTTTTATGATATTATTATTTTAATTTTCAAAAAGTGAATTCATCTTTTAAGCATAGTATGTAAAATTTAAAGTTTAGGTGTTTAATATGCAAATACATTAGAATTTAGTGGTATGCATATAAATTTCCCAACAATAACATAACACATTCGAGTGGAGCGGCAAGTGGATTTTAGTCCGACATTGTTTTGTCAATGAAAAATTTAGCTATTTAAATTAGAAAAAGTGAGAACTCAATTACTTCGAAACTTTTTTGCATTCTTGTCGGTCGCCAAATGTGGGATGATATTTAATTATAATTTTGGAAAGTAATGTTTTAATTTTGGAAAATACAAAACCTGGTTGATCTCATATAGATAATAGTTTAAATAAACGAGCACAACACCGCAAGTAATGCATCTATCTCGAGGAATGTATACATTAGTTATTGGTGGGGCTCAATTAATAAAACTAATCAATTTATTACATCTGTTTTAGCCTGTGAAACTATTTATGTTGACTGACGCATTTTCTTCTATCTAATATGAAAGATTAGATGAGGTTTATATTAAGCTTAGTTCTAAAGTTTCTTTAAGGGTAAGCCCCTATAGTTAATTATATCTTAAATGATCGAAGTCACTTAAGAACATTCTTGATTTTGATCAGAAAATATTGTCTTTAAGAATTTTAAAAGTAGGACTTTTCAAAGGTCGGACAAAGGAGTGTTAAATGGGCAAGACTCAAATTTGGAATTATTATTATTAAATCTAAATAAGAAAAGCTAGGGGATGTCACAAATCATGAGTGGAACCTCAGTGACTTCTCAAAATATCATATGATTTGACTTCACTTTTGAAGAAATATTATTAATTGTTTCATCCTACTAATTTTATTACTTCGGGTTTATATTTGCATGACATGATCACACAAATATCATGGAAGATGAGAGGATTTATGTCATAACAAACGACAACCTCAGAGCCTGAGGTGTGTAGGGCTTAAATTGTACAACAGAGCTACACAAAGGCCTAAAGATGAGGTGAGGATTTATGTTGCACTAAACAAACAACCTCGAAATCCTATAACTTATTATTTAATTCTAAGAAAGAGATTGTTGTTATAGATCTGCTTGCTCTCTTTTGATGTTGGTCTTATGTACGTCTTGTAATGCTGCCAACGGAGTTAACTCCAAGTTCCTCGTTGGAGTAGCAGTCATAAGTTCTAAAGGTTCAAAAGGTTTTACCAAGTGTGTTTCAAGTTTTGGTTTAGTTATTGTTCAAGCATTATGAGGGGGCTAAAGTTTATTAGAACAACACCGATTAGGATCTCATGGTTCCCTTGTTCTGGTACCACTTATTTCTCTTGAATTTACTTAGTCTAAACGATTTGTTAAGCTCATTTAAACAAGGAAGATCTCATTAACAATTGTGGGTTACCTCATCTGAGGGACTCCAGTGAATTCAAGAGGATGTATTATGTAATTGTTGTTTTGTTGTCTTTGTTTTGAAAAATTTTGTTTAATTTTGAAAATGGTTTTGTAATTTTAAGTTTTAGAAAATTTTTGCAAGTAAGGTAAATTAATGCAGGTAAGAAAATGTTGTAAAATAAATAAATAAAATTACATTGCATAAAACATAAATGCATACCTGGGCACTTGGTACCACTACATGGTTAGCACCATAAAACAAAATATATTTGAAGGAAATTTAAATAAATTGCAAGAAATTAAATGAGAATATTCATTACGAGAAAAGGTCAGAAAAAGAGTCATAAGAAAAAAACAAGTAAAAGAAAACCCGTAGTCACATATAGAAGATCGGGACTTTATGTAAGACAATGGTAAAGGCGGGGACCTAGAACCGGACTGTGTGCTTCCCGACCTTAAGTGAGAGCTACAAACTCGACAATCTATGAAGGGAAATTTTAACCTCGATCCAAGTGATTAATTGTGGGCCTTTATAAATTTTCATTTGAATTTAATTTTCATGCATAAATAATTTACTTTATCATGCAAAATAGATGTTTGTTTAAAATATTTTGTAGAGTGGTGTAGTTCGCAAGTTAATCAATTTAATCGTGCTAAGACTACAAACAAACTAAGAGTATCAGAGACAAACATCTTCTCAAGAGTCGTTGAATAGTATCATCGGTCATTATCCTCTCCTTTTATTAAAGATCCTTGAGATAGGAGATATTATTCTAAAATCTCTAATTGTGTCCCTCGTTTTAGCACACATTATCATTATATTCAACACCCTAACCACCAAAACCTCAGACTTACACAAGCCCGATGATCCACTTAAATGCATTGAAAAACATGTAATGAAAATCATTAGAAGCTGACAAATGTGGATTATTAATTGATGGGAGATTACCATGATCATTGATAGTTGTTATCATCTATCAATAATGAGCAATAAGGATTGTTGATATGGATTAATGTTGATTATTGTTATCTTTCAATGGAAATTATTTGTGGTTATTGATGATGATCATCAATCTGTTGTGGCTCATAACAACATGAAACATCAATATCTAATATCAAGAGCTAGAGAGTGGTCAGTTAGATCTTCATCCTAACCTGAGAGAAGGTTGAGTCACCAAACTATGACATAGAATTCTTAATAGATAAATCTCAAATGATGTTGTTGGAGCTCCAAAGAATGCTAAATTTAGTCATTCTTTCTACAAAATGTCCTCCTTAAATGTGTAGGATCAAGAACTATTTATATATTTTTTTGTAGAAGACATAACTATTTATATTTAAATCATAAATATAGCATCATTAGTTTAAAAGGATCTCCCTTGATCATGACCTCTCAATGCTCTAAGGAACTCAAAAATGAGTGATTGATGAACTTGTAAAAAATTTAAAGGGCATTTGATTTCCTACATGTATTTAAGGATTTCTAATTGAGCTTATGATTTCATGATCTAGTCCTTGTGGACTAAAATTCATGTGATCTCAAAATCATTCGATGGTTTATGTTAAAATGCAAGCTTTTATTACAGGTATACCATATTTCAAAAGAGTAACCATTTTTTATAGGATTAGTTAAATTGAGAGGCATTAAATGGAAGAGGTTATAACAACCTGCATGCCAAGAAAAACATATTAAAATAGGCATATGGAGGCTAGTAGATGTGGCATATCTCTATAAGGTGAGAGGAAAAGACAAAGGAAATAAATTATATATTTCTTGATAATCACATATTCCTCCTGGATTGATTTGGTTTTTTATTACTTGTAAGGTATCCCAGTCCCCTTATCTATAAATAGGGTTACCAATAATAAAGCTGGTGATTATTTACAAAAATATTCAAAACATCCATTTTTTTTTTGTTTCTTCCAATTTTCAAGGCTCATCACATTTCTAGCCCTTTTATATATAGTGTGAATTCCATGATTCAATATACATATATTAAAATAAATCAAACTTGAGATCCATTTTTTATTTCTTATTTTTTAGTTTTATTTTATTTTAAAAATAAGTTCATTCAATATTTTTTTTTACATATTATCTTTTGTGTTTAAAAAAAATCCAATTCATTTTCTAAAATAATGAAAATAACTTTGATATATTTTAAATATAAACAAATAAAAATCATCAACGACAACCATTGCTACTTCTAGCAGCCAACAACTACCTTCAATCACTTCTACCCACTATCTCTAACGAACATTAGTCGCTAGCCACCACCACCATCATCACAACAGCGTTATTGAAGATTGGTATCATTATCATATAAATTAATTCATTCAATATTCAATGAAAATAAATAAGCATGTGTTTAAGATGCTAAACTTATTTTATTTTCAATCAAAATATTTTAAAAAATAGAAATAAATAAATAAAAATGAGATTCAAGAGTTATCCCAATAGCACTTTCATATATCTCCATTTTTATTTATAAGTGGCAAACTGTTAATTAACATCTTGGTCATCCATCAGAACTACTAAACTAATTGAGGAAACTTCAAGAGTTATAACATGCTTCATGATTTTGGCACATAATTAAATCCCTTAAAGGCTTTACCAACATATCATACAAGAGAACTATCTACTAAGAAATTGTTCAAGACAAAGGCAGCGCCATCATAAATGGAGAAAGAAAAAATTTTCTTGAGCTAATTCCCTTGAAATGTGTTATTATTTTTTTAAGAAATGGATCAATAATTTGAGTAGTGATAGAAGGAAGAAGAATAGAAAAAAAAAATGCCAAACTCCTTAAAATATTTTATGCAAGTTAATAATCAAAGAAAGAAAGTTACATAGAATTAATTTCATTAAAACTTCTATAAGAGAGTTTGAAGAAAAGCACAAGACATTGAGAGTATCTCATCTTTATTCATATAATTTGTATTTATCAAATTTAACATTCTATGTTCATTTATTCTAGGCTTAAAATACCAGCTTCTTGGTAAGATTTAACTGAATCAGAAATGGAATCACTTAGCGGTCTACACTTCCATCCAATCTTCTTCAGTTTCTCTGATCTCACATCTATCTCTATGCTTGGCTCAAATTTACTGTAAATTAGTGATAGATAATACTTCAAATTAACAATAATAATAAAATATAAAAGATATGATTGTGAAAAGTCTTACTTCTTAGTGTCATTGAAACCCGGAGATATGTTCTTCAACATGTCAAAAAGGTCAACAAAATGAATCGGGTCAAGTGTACAAATATAACGCCCAGATGTGTCATGCTTCTCATATATCATAAGTGTTGCATCAGCGACGTCTCTAACATCAACAAAATGCCAGTTACGAACATTCTCTGTATACTCACTTGTTCCTGAAATTTTATGATGCAACTTTCCATTGTTATTATTGATAAGATAGATAGTTTAAGCTTTTATAAGATTCTTATAACATAAATGAAACTAAAATATGGCTACTTGATTTTTGCCAAGTAAAGAAGAGAACCTTTCAACATGTTAATGAGAAAAAGACTGCTAAAATTCACTGTTGATTGAAGTATAGGACCAATACTTATACTTGGGCATATGGTAACCACATCAAGTCCTTTTTCCTGAGCATAATTAAAGGTTGCCTTCTCTGCCATTGTCTTGGAAAGGGGATACCAATTCTGCCAACATCATGAACATTAATTCTACTTGGTGAAAAAAAGTTTAGAAGATTAAAATATTTAGAGTGAGAGAACTTTGTTGATTACTAATGTCCCATGCAATGGCTATGACTGAACATATGTTAACAATTCAAATTAAATGAGTTTTAAGATATTATGTTGCCAACATAAAAACTCTAAGTCTATAGCTTGAGCTTTCTTCCTTCAATGGTTTTTGTTGATTAGTTCCATATAATTAAAATAATTTTCATATTTTCAAGGCCTTTTTCTGTTCTTGATAATAAGAACGCCAAAGTCCTTTACTAAGGAAGCAATTTTCAGCGTTATTAGTTCTTAAAAAAAGACATTTCAAGTCGTTAAGCACATCTTTTGGTAAGTAAAGATGGCATTAATTTCAACCACTGAACCATTTAGGAAGTTAAAACTTTGTGTAATCCTTTATTTTACTATAGAGTTCATTACAATAAGTATGAAGGCAATCTCATTACAATAAGAAAAATAAAAACATGGATACAAATTTTTAGTTGAATTCCAATATGTTCTTGTTGAATTTTGAGCTTAATTAATGAAGTGAGTTTGTTTGTTGAGTTTCCACCCTATCCACAATCAACAATGGTGTTCATGTTTTGTAATGAAGTTTTTCTAAAGAATACTTTTGCTTCAAAATAAGTTTTCTAAGCTAAAAATAGTTCATTATATCTTAACTAGGTGCATGGGCTCCCTAAGAATCTACTTCCTAGCTCTTTCTCGAGGTAATGGCTCTTTTGGATGGTTTATGTAAGCCTTAAACACATTTAAAAAAATGAAGCACTTTTTAAATCTAATAATTACTGGATGAACTTAGAAAGCAACATTACTGTCAAACTCAAAAATTCTACTCAAAACTCCCTTCAATGTATGATATCAATTTTTACAAGCAATATGACTAGATGAAATCATCATATTCAAATAAATGTTTTTTGCATGTAAACGACCAAATGAGCCTTAAGAAAAAATTTGAAAATTTAATTGTTTATATTGGATAAAATTCTCATGTTAATTTCACCTATATAGCTTGTCATGAGCGGTATAAACATTATAAAATAAAGTCATTAATAATCTTATTAAACATTTGAAATTGCTTTATGTTGGCTTTAAATGCTTTACAATAGCCATAATTGACTGATGTGCCCTTTATGATTTCTAAGATTTCTCGATAACTCTTAGCTTTATATGGGAATAAATAATAATCTTATGCATCATACTGAAGGAATGATTTTATAATAAGAACTATTACAAGATCATGCAACTCTAATCTCATGATTAGCATACATATTGCTTACAACTATGTCTTATAATTTAAAAAAAAATTAGTTTATGTTGACCTTAAGACTTCTAGTTTGGGAAAATGTTGAGGTGCTCTACATCTTTTAATGTTTGTCGAAATGGTTGAAGATGGAGCAACTCCATTGGTGGCTTAGTAAACTTCATTGTATATGGTATGCAATAATAAAAGTTATTTTTTAGTTGTTGAAGAGTAGCAATGTATTGATGATTAACTTATTTGATTATCTCCTTGGAAGCTTTAGGTGATAGGTAAAAATGTAATGTGATACATAAAATTACTAAAATGTTATCAATTTGAAGTTGTACAAGGTAAATACTCAAATCGTAATAGCTAATTTTTAAATATAACCTTGTATATACCAGTGATAGGCTATAAGGGAGATAGAAGGAGACCATTTGTACGGCCTAGAAATCAAGGACATACATAAAAAAATTATCATCAAATATGACAATAGGAAATTGTCATTATGGACCATTCATCACAAGTTGCAACATGTATCATCATTGTTGATGGTGTTGGCCACAAGATGAATTTTGTAAAACTTATCTTAATATTGCATGAATAACCCACACATATTGAAAAATAACACATAACAAATAGTTGATGTGAAATTTCTTATGTTAAACTTTTAACTTTTGAAGAATTACACACACATGAACTTTACCATAATTTTCTTTCATACCAAAATATTGCCATTGAATTTTAAAAAAGAATCATATCATTAATAATTTCCTTCACTGACTAGAAATGTTGAGAAATTATTATAATTTTTAAGTTCCTAGAAATTGGTTGAATTATTTTGTGGAAGTTGTCATTAATATTCTTTATTTTGTTGAATTAATTATTAAAATGATTTTTTAAATGTTTTTTGAAGACTAATAATTTTTATGTTGAATTATCACTATAGAAAAATCCATTGGAAATTCAATTGAGAAAGTCTCTTGGCATTCTATCTTTTTAGCAAAAAATAGAATTACTTATTTGTGTATTCCATATGCTTTAAGAATTTTGATTATAGGTTCCATTTTTAAAGTTAGTGTATGAGCAAAAAAAGAACATCAAAGATCTTCCAACCAACATATGAAGTACGAAGTAGAAGAAACCATTTCCTTTAACGTATGAAAAAAATAATTATTTAGTCTCTTGATCAAATTTTATGTATTTTAAAATGATGATGGTCTGAGATAACAAGGGTAGAGCGGTGATGTTCAATGTCTAATGTCCACATCACCAATGATCTGCTACAGGTACTTTACAAAAAGTTATATTTCCAATGACTAATGAAATTTAGCTTTTGCTGATTGAAAAAAATATTGAGACTGAAGTAGTGAAGCTTTTGTGCTAGATATTTGACCTTTTTTGGTTGATTCATGGCGGACAATATATTTAGATTCTTTTGGTGGAAGGTCTATGTATCCTCATTCTCTCTAGCTGATCCATGTTCTGACACTCCTACTTCTTCCCCTAATATCCTATTATTTTCTAAGGGATTTTCCAAAAAAAAAAATAATAAAGAAAATTAACATACAAATTAATAGATAAAAATCATAAACCTCTTGTAAGCGTTCAACTAGAGCCTAAAACACTCTTAACCTAACTTGGCCCTCATTATCTTACCACCCTTCAAACTCCTTGAATCTCAACCAAAAAACCAAGTGTATTGATCAAACCCTAGTCTAGCTTCTACCAAACACTTTTAAATCTATTATATCCATTTAAAAATTTTAGATCACGCCTCTTACCCTTCATCTATAACTTCAAAGTGAACTAACACCCGAACCTTCTCCATCCCGTAGCTTTCAAGATAAAATTTTAAGGGGTAATCTGAGGGTTGTGTTGACCTAATCGAATAGTCGATCCTCTTCCCTTTACCTAAATCTCATATAAAATTCCCACACCAACCAAATATCCTCAGTAAACCACTATAATAATTGAAAATCATGGATCCATAAATCTAAATTTAGGCCATTAGCGTATGATACACCTAAAATATATAGTATTTTTACACACATTTTTATATCTATTTTTTTTATATTACTCTTTAATGGAAGGTTATTTTGTGTTTTTCTTGCAGACACAGGTAAAAGAATGAAAATTGCTTAAAGGAGTGAAAAAAAATCAAATTTGGAGCAAAAAAGGTGAAAAACGTGCAAAAAAGTTTTGGTGCCTAAGCGCCGGTTAAACAAAGAAGGCCGCGCTTAAGCACTAGTGGCAGTTATTGGAAGACTAATTTTGGTTTCTACGAATTTTGAAGAGGTTTTTCAGGCACCCATTGACTTAATAGGTGGTTATAACCACCATGAACGAAAATTATCACGAAAGGAAGCATCTATTGGGAAATACATCTATTCTAGACATATTTTGAAGAGAAACCAAGACACCTTTTGGAAAATTATAAAAAAAAATAAGAGAGGACTTTCAAAAGAGTCCTGAAAATGTCTAAAAAAGTGTGAGTCCTAAAAGTATTGAAAAGTTTTGAAAGTTCTTATTTGGGGAGTTAGTTCTGAGAGATTTTTAGGCACCACTTTTACTTTTAATTTATCTTTTTTGTTATTTTATTTTGAATGATTGTAAAGAGAAGATAATCAAAGGAACTTCAAGAGTTTGGTTGAGGACTTGAGATAAGTTTTTTATCTTTTTAGTTTTGAGACTATTTTTGGTTTTAATTGAGACTTGTTGTTGGTTTGACAATGATTTCTTCTTTTAAACTAAAGTGTGGTTTTATTTTCTCCATGAATTTTCTCCATGGATTTTGAGTAGTTTTCTTTATCTTTCTTCTTAAAATGATAAGTAATGGAGTTTTTGATGGAAGTTGTGGAAAGTATTTATCTTCAATGATGGAAGAAGTTCTGATGATTTAAATCCATGCACTTCATTTACTTCTTGATTTGGCCAATTCAGATGTTAAAATTTGTTATGAGAACATATAAGAATCGGGCTGGTATTGTCTCAGTCAATAATTGAAAAGAATCACATGAGGTTGTATGAATGAGAATGTAGTTCATATGATTGAGTGCAAATAAATAGGAAAGTATTCATTGAAGGGTGTAGAGTTAAAGGACTTTAAAGTGACAGGTTAAAGCCCCCAACTTGGTATTGTTTTAGGTTTCGATACGAGATGTTAGTCCCCAGGTGGAGGGAATCGAGGGAACTCTAGAGTGAGAGCTAGTATCTTCCCTACCTAGCCGGTCTTCAGAACTATTCAAACTTTAAATTAGCCAATGTTTTTTATAGCATCTCTAGTAAGGGTAAAAAATATTATTACTCCTATTTGGAAAAACACAATTTGCATACTTCCACAACAGGATTATTATACTTATTACTGATTCATAACAAAAAGAAAGATATTTTCATATTTAGTGTTTTTCTTCTGCAAAAACTCTAGTTATCTTTTTAAATTGTTATTGTTCTATGAAAATATTGAAAATACCAAAAATGTTTAAATTTTCATTACTGCAAAAATCATATTTAGTTTAGATAATTATCTTTTTATTAAAAATAGAAAGTTTGTTGTTCAATAGTGCATATTGCGTATTCTCCCTATGGGTTCGATATTCAGGTTTTAATCAAAAAGTCCTATATTACTTGATAACGATACATATACTTTTGTAGTATCCCAATATATATAAATTAAAAGTTAAATTCTTATTTTTCTTCAAGATCAAGTTTTTGGTTTTGTTGCAAAGTAAGGAAATATAAGTGAAATATAATCTGAATTATTGTTGTAATGTGCATATTAGTAGTATCCAGGGATCAGCGTACTAGCATTACAAGAAGATCACACATACATGAATAAATAACGCAGGATATGCTTAACTTTTATTCTGAAAAATATTGAAAGGAAATCACAAGCCTAATAAAATTGAAATAATTTTAATTTACAGGTTGAAGGTAATAAAAAATCAGCCTTCTTCGTAATCGGTGAACAAAAGATTATAATGTTAAAACTATAAAATTGTCTCCTGCAATGGATGCGGAGGATGTTAGAAGGAGGTGACACTTACAATTAGACACTGTACAATGATATGCATTGGCATCAATAGAGGATGGTGGCAAGCATTGATGTTGGTAGATAGTGGATGCTGTGTTGGTCAACAACAAGTGTAAAGTATAGATAACAATGCCTATGAGTATCAACCAATGATAAGTGATAATAGAAGGGCAATGAAAATCATTGAAAAACATGTAATAACAATCATTGGAAGCTGACAAATGTAGATATAAGAATTAATTGATGGAAGATGACCATGATAAATGATAGTTGTTATCATCTATCAACAATGAGCAATAAGGATTGTTGATATTGTTTGATGTTGATTGTTAGTATCAATCGACTGAAGTTATCAGTGGTTATTGATGATCAGTTGCAGCCCATAAGAACATGAAACATCAATATTTAAAATCAAAAGCTAGAGAGTGGTCAGTTAGATCTTCATCCTAACCAGAGAGAAGATTGAGTCACCAAAATATGACATAATTCTGAACAGATGAATCTCAAACGAGGTAGTTGGCGCTCCAAAGATTATCAAAATTTAGCAATTCTTTCTACGAAATGTCTTCTTTAAATGTGTAGGAACAAGCACTATTTATATTTTTTTGGAGAAGACATTCCAGTTATTTATACTAAAATTATAAATACTGCATCAAATAGTTTAAAAGGACCTCCCTTGATCATGACCTCTCAATGCTCTAAAGAACTAAAAAGAGATTGATCATGAACTTGTAAATACTGCATCAAATAGTTTAAAAGGACCTCCCTTGATCATGACCTCTCAATGCTCTAAAGAACTAAAAAGAGATTGATCATGAACTTGTGCAAAATTCAATATGTATTTGATTTGATACATGCATTTTGGAGCTTAGGATCTCTAGATCTACTCCTTTTGGACTAAAATTCATTTGATCTCAAAATAATTTAATTGGTCTAAGTTAAAATGCAATTTTTTATTACAAGTATATTGAATTTGAAATTGAATGATTTCATGATCAAGTTATAAAGCTTTTAGCCCTTAATGCTCGAGTGTTTCAAGGTACAAACATTGCACTTAAAAACTGCATTTTATCATATGAATCTTCTAATGATGTATTACAGAAAAACAACCTCGTTATTATCCTACAAGATGCCTCGGATAAAATCATTGAACCAAAAGATATAAAATCATATATTATATATTAATTTTTGACCAAATAAAAAATACAAATTACTAAAGTTGTGAATTATAACTTACTATAGATAAGATAAATTTTAAAATAGTTTTTATAATTTAACATTAAAAATGAAAATTTTTTTAAAAAATGCAAAACTGGCCAAATTGTCGTGTGTCACGTGGCGAAAAGTGGCATCGCCATGCCATGTCCCAACTTTGACTTGTAAAAAAGTTTTTTATTAAATAAAAATATCTAATAAACTAATACCCTATCTTTCCAATCCAACACTGTCTCATAGGGCTATCAATAATGTTCGTTTTTTGTGAACAACTCATCTTTAGCTCTTCAAGTAGCTCATGTTTGATTCTTTCCTCAAGCAAATGAGCTAACCACGAATAACCTTTTTTAACTCATGAGCCAAAGATGAATAAATGTTTGTTCATTTTTGTTGTGCCCAAAAAGTCTTGTCGTCCTTCTCTTCAACTTCCATTCAAGTGTGTGGTCCTGCCCTTCATTTAATCCCACATAGCATTTACTTGACAATTTTACATAACTTTTCATCATTAAATTATGAATCACAATTTTCTCGAATCTGTTTCACACTTTAACGTGTGACTCCCTCTATGCTATTATGGAAGAATTTTATATTAAAAATAAAAACTTAAATGTTGTTATATTATTTAATTTCATAAATTTTAATAAAATATTGTTTTGAATCAAATATGAATTTAATTTGAACAATAAATTTGAATTGAGCCTAATATGAATACAACAACTGCAATCAGAAGTCTTTATCTCGTTAAGTGGGGGTCGGCTACATGAATCCTTTTTCTTGTAAGTCGAATCTAAAATATCTACTCTTCTAGCCGGATCATCAGATGGTTCATGTTTAATGTGACCAAGCCATTAAGACAACTCTCTCCATTTTTGTAGGTTGCTACACTGACCTTGCGGTTGATATATTCATTTCACAATTTATTTCTAAGCATAAAATTGAGCCTAATATGAGTGAATGATAAAATTCGAACAAGTAGAACACTAGGAAACCTTGTGCTCCTCAAGCTCCACTCGTTTACACCGGCTGCCTCTGGGGTCTATTTGTCCATCGCCCTGCCCCATCTGGTCTGCTTGGCAGTTGCTCTGGCAGTAGAAGCTCGGCGTCTCCTCCAGGCCCTCACAAGCTCACACCTCCTCCACACCCTCACAAGATCGCGTCTCCTCCACGCCACAGCAGTTGCCCTCACCGAGCAGTCTCGCCTCTGAGTTGCTTGTTTTCACCAACTGGTTGAATGTAACTAGGTGGATCTAAAAAGAAGCTATTATTATATGCTAGAGGTTTATTTTTTCTTTCTTTGGCAAAATTTACAACAATGGCCCCACAATCTTTTGCATGTGCTTAAAATGGAATGTCATGGAAGATTGGCTAAACCACGCTCTGCCGGTAGATTTGTGATCCTTTTTGTTGTGGAGTGCATAACGAGTTTGTCATGTATGTTATGTGGCGACACATGAAACGGTATGACAGCGGCTGTCAGTTTAGGGATTTTCTTTATCTCCTTTTTAATATTACATTTTCAAATAAAATTTGTAATAATTTATCCTTATTGGAATGCTCGGAAAAAAAAATTTCAAGTAATAGGACGTTTGTGCCTAAAAAAACATTCACAAATGATTTTCTTCTCAGACCCATGTATCCTACTTCTCAAATTGAGTAAATAAATTACCTTTGTAGCCCTACAAAACTCTTCATCTGACCAGCAGTTCTCATCCATTACAGTACCTTGCGGCCAATGAGGATTAAAAATTACAGCTGTAATAGACGAAACAACCACAACTCTTTTCACATTTGTCTCCGAGCATGCTTTAAGAACATTTTTTGTACCCACAACAGCAGGGCTTATTAGTTCCACCTAAAAACATATTTCTTATCAGCGAAAATGTGCAATTTGGGCTACAAATAGGTTTAAAGAATAGTATCAACAAAAACATAAATCAAACACTTGATACCTCCGGATTTGTAATTTCACTTAATATAACAGGACTAGCAACATGGAAGACTCCTTCGCAACTAGAAATGGCTGCCTCAATAGCATCGTAGTCAAGCAAATCTGCCTTAAAGAGTCGCAAGTTCTCTGTTGCCTTATCCAACCTCTTCAAATGGGCGTTCTTTTCATTGCCTTATATATATAAAAGCTCGATAAGTCTTCCAATTTTATCAAAACAACAATCAATATTGGAAGAGGAATAGAGGTATTTAACCATTCAGTTTAAGAGCTCAAAATATAATCATTAAAGGAAAAGATACGGAGTCCCAGACCATAAGTATGATTTAGTAATCCTACAAATTCATATTCAGTAAGTCTTCAGAGGATTGAAAGTTGAAAACTAATAAAAATTAAAATTTATGAGGCAATAGATTATTAAGTATGTTGAATAATGTGATAACAAGTCTTGAATTTAATTAATATGAGAACTAGCTAAAACCGAATCAAATTTAACGTCTCCAAAATTCTATTTGGCTTGATTTAAACAAAATATTGCTTATATCCTGCATAAAAGTAACTGTTGGATGTAAGCTAAATATTGTTTAAATCCTGCTAAAAAGTCAATTCATGTGGGAAAGTGATCTTAAGATGTTGAGAAAAATAATAATAGGACTGTAACAGCTATTGCGCATCATGAATTAGAAACAAACAAAGAAAAATAAAGATAAGGAAATAGATTGGTTACTCGGATCTCTGAGGGTGCCATGGACCACATAGCCCTTGGAGAGTAGAAGCTTCACAAGCCATGAGGCAATGAAACCTCCTGCTCCAATAACACAAACTCTCTTTGTCTCACTCTGATGCTCCTCCATCTTTAGTTCTGGCTTATCTTTCGCTCTCCCTCTCTTCTCTTAATTTGGGGGTGGAAATACTCTAGCCCAAAGCTATAGATTTTATAAAGAAAATTTTTGGTTCATAACAATTAAATTTTATATATTTCTATATTTGTAATATTTTAGTGCTGTAAATTTATTCATGAAAAAATGAATTTCTCTTTTAAAAAGACATTAATGAGACTATTTTATGGCTGTTTAAAATTTAAGAGATAAGTAAATATATAAAAAATATGGGGCATTTATGTAGTTGCCACTTGTATTTTTTTGACCATCTCTCTCTCTCTCTCTCTCTCTTTATATATATATTAAAACTTTTAAAAGAAGAAAGTAAAATAAGTCTGCAATGACGATTATAAATTTCAAAAATAAATGTAAATAATTTTGCGAGGATGTGATAGAAAATATGTGTGAGAGCTTAAGTTATTATTATTTTTCTTTTTTTTCAATTTTATAATTTTCTCTTATCATGTACCCTATCCCTTCTATTCTGAGCAAAATGTCACTTCTCAAAAGAGCTATTTGGGTGGCGGGCAGTCCAGGATTTAAATACTGTTTTTCGGCTCTACACCTACCTGATGTGGAACATTTTGACCGTGACATTCTCCTTCACCCAATCACGTGACGCCCTCGTCATGGATCGGCTCCTCCGAGGGTCCCACTAAACCATGGAGAATCCACACAATTGGCAAGCAGTAATCTGTTTTGATATCATTTGTCACCTCCCAAAAGAGCTATTCAGGAGCAGCCCAGGACTTAAATATTGATTTTCTACCCTATACCTAGCCGATGTGGGGTTTTTTGTCATTGCTATTCTCTTTCACTCAATCACGTGACTCCCTCGTCACAGATCAGCTCCACCGTGGGTCCCACTGAACCGTGGAGAGACCACATACATGAATGACAGTAATATGCTCTAATACCACTTCTCACATCCCAAAAGAGCTCTTTGGTGAGTGGTAAACCCAGGACTTAAATATTGTTTTTCGGCCCTGAGCCAAGCCGATGTGAGACTTTTTGTCTGTGCATTCTCCTCCGACCAATCACATGACATCCTATCACGGATCGACTTCTCCGATGGTCCCACTGGACCATGGAGAGTTCACACAACTGACAGACCGTAATCTGCTCTGATACCACTTGTCACCTCCCAAACGAGCTCGTTTGGGAGGTGACAATTGGTATCAGAGCAGATTACTGTCTGTCAGGTGTGTTGACTCTATGTTCCAGTGGGATCCTCGAAGGAGTCAATTTGTGACGAGGGTGTCACGTGATTGGGTGTAGGAGCATGTCACAAACAAAAATCTCACATCGGCTAGGTGTTGGGCCAGAGAGCAGTATTTAAACCTTGAGCTGTCTACCTCTTGTAAGAGCTCTTTTGGGAGATGACGAAAAGGTCTAAATTATTCTATTTTCTTTGTTTTTTTTTTCAAAACTAAAAATTTCCTATTTTTATACACTTTTATAATTATTTTTATTGAACTTTTATGATCACTCCAATTTTTTTTTT
>NEWO01000674.1:40845-66100 GCA_003013225.1 Phalaenopsis aphrodite | reverse complement strand
CTTATGCTTTGATTAGGAGTAGGTATTTTGACTATCTTTATGGGGTTGTTATTGTACTTTTTGGTGGATGTGTATAGACAAGTGCAGTTGATTTGACTTTGGGGTTGTTAGATTTCTTTCCTCATGTCTGATATGTTTCTGATTATCCACTTTTTTTTATAAGAATAAATTTATATTTAATTTTTTTTATACATTTTAGATTCATATTTGTTAAAGTTTAATTGTTCTGTTGAATGTTTATATTCATTAGCTCATAGAAGGAATTTTAATAATTGTGCAGGTAATATCTTGTTCTTGTTGCTGTTATTGTTGTGCATATAAGTTCTAAGCTTTGATTCTTGTCTACCCCTTCATTTTGTTGATTAATTGGATATAGTTTACCTTATCTTTTTGGTCAATATTTGTGTTAGGTTTTCTTTTTGCTCTTTTCTTGATTTGTTATTTGTTTTGTATATGGGTCACTATTTCTTTATTAGAGATGTTGTTTGGAATCTTTTGTGGTGGGCTGATTTTTTGGATTGTCTGTTGTTGCTCAAATTATGAGTGCCTGTTGTTCAAGTTCGAGGTTCACTTTGCTCTTTGGGTGTAATGGTCTTGTTTCTCTTTTAGAGATTCAGATCTTGGTCGCTTTGGCTATGTTTGTTTTTTTTCTTTGTTTGGTGTTGTGTTGTATGAGACTTTTTGTATGTCATTTTTTCTCTTTGAATAAAGTAGGGCGTGTCGTTCATTTTCTAAAAAAAAATGGCAAAAGAGTTTTTGAATGAACAACACAATATAACAAAGCCTAATTTTAAGGTGAGCATGTAATTTTTATACAACAACAACAAGTTCTTAACCCAATAAGTGGGTTCGGCAACATGAATCCTTTTTCTTCATTATGTCCTATTGAGTATTTTCATTTAATTCTAATAAATTAAGATCATTTTTTTTATACAATATGCCCAAGTTTTTTTAGGTCTACATCTGCCTTTCTTAATATAAGTCAAATCTAGCACATCTACTCTCCTAACCGGATAATCAGAAGGGTGACATTTAATGTGACCATACCTTCTAAGATGACTCGCTCTTATTTTTTCCGCCACTAGAACTACACTGACCCCATCACAAATATATTCATTTCGCATTTTGTCTCTAAGTGTAAAGCAACTTATCCACCTAAGCATTCTCATCTTGACAACATTTAACTTGGTTTTATGCTTCTCATTTAAAATCCAAGATTTTGCACCATAGAGCATTGCAGGTTTCAGAGTCATCTTATGAAAATTTTCTTTCAGTTTAAGCAGAACTTTTCTATCACACAATGTCCCAATGCATTCTTCCACTTCGATCAACCAACTTGAATTCTACTAATAAAATCCCCATCTAAATCATCATCACTTTGAATAATAGACCTAAGCTATCTAAAGCGTTCACACCATTTAATGATTTGATCATCCATAGTTACAACTATGTCACTAGAGCTACAATTAATAAAACTTCCATGTATTCAGTTTTAGTTCTACTCAAACGAAGGCCTTTAAACTCCAATTTCGACCAATAACTCAAGTTGTTCCTGAACTCTTTATCTAGTCTTATCCACAAGAAAAAATATCATCAGCAAAAAACATACACCAAGGTACATCCTCTAGTAAATGTCCAGTAAGAACATCCATAACTACAAAAAAAAAGATATGGCCTTAAATTCAATCTCTGATGTAATGTAGCTGAAATAAGAAAATATCTGTTCAATCCTCCTTTTATTTGAACACAAGTAACAACTCTAGTATACATATATTTAATGACTTGAATTTAAGTCATCTCAACGCCTTTCTTCTCTAGATCTCTCCAAAGGATTTCTCTTGACACCTTAATGTAAGTTTCTTATAAATTAATAAAAATCATATGAAAATCGTCCTTATTCCCCTTGTACTTATTCATCAAACTTCTCAATAAATGTATATCATCCATAGTGGACCTGCTCGACATAAACCCAAACTGATAATGAGAAATATGTGTAATACATCTTAAACTATGTTCAATTACTCTCTCCTATAATTTTAAAGTACGACACATCAAATCAATTCCTCTATAATTTGTACACTCTTGTACATCTCCTTTATTCATAAAAATGGGGACTAAAATACTCTTCTTGCACTCACCAAGCATATTTACAATTTTTAAAATAATATTAAAGAGTTTAATAAGCCAAGAAACTCCTAATTCTTCTAAATATATCCATACTTAAATTGTGATATCAAAGTCCTATAGATTTCCCCCCTGTAGTTTTCTTTAAAGCCTCCTCAACTTACTTTTTACTAATGCAATGACAAAAATGAAACATTTTATTATTATTAATGAAATTAAGATCACTAAAGTTAATTGTATTTTCAGTATTGAAAATTTTATCAAAATGTTGAACTCACTTTGTGTCGAGGTCTAGTCTTTATTCCTTAGAAGCCTAGGATCTACCCATAGGACTTTCCTGACTATCCTAGAGGACTAGTGATTGAACATACCCGATTAGAAATTCTAAACCCCTCTCTACTCTTCTGGGAGTGCCACATGTTTGGTTCTAACCTCTAGCACTTTGTAGGATGGATCTAAGTATGGGGGAGCTTAAGAGAAGTCCTCATAGGACTTTCTGGCCTTAAGGTTAGCCCTGGGTGGTGTTGTATTGATCAGTCCTGCACACACACACTTAAACCCTTCACATTCACCCACAACCTAACACCCTTAACCAAAAAATCTTAGCTTGATCCCCTACTCTTTTGGAAACTCATGTGAATGGTCCCCCAAAACCTTAGCCCTAGGATAGGGTCTGGCTAAAACTAACACATGAAGGATCCAAAATGAGGATCTCCCTGGTCTCATGGCACCATAAGGGTAATTTTGTGATTAACATCCTCATTAAGCCCATTCTACCCAGTACCCAATTTTGGCCTTTTACCCTCAAACTTTCCTAATATTACCAAATTGCCCCTAGAGCCCTAAATTTTTAAAAATTTCCAAAATTCTCAAACTTTCTTCAAAGATCATCCCAAACTATTTCAAAACACTCAAATTGCCCAAAACACCACAAAATTTTCAAAATTTCCAAAACACCCCTAACTTCACCAAAATTACCAAAATGCCTCTCTTAGCGCAAAAATTTCCAAACCTTCCCAAAACCAATCTTAACCATCCATTGGGCCCAATTTCACCAAATTGACCCATTTTGGCCAAAATCCAAATTTTACCCTAAATGTCTAAAGTCTCCAAATCCATCCCAATTTCCACAAAATTGATTTCAAACTTCCCCAATTTTAAATCCAAATCAAATTTTATCATGTCTAAGTTCAATTTGAACCAAATTCAAACCCAATTGAATCTAATTTCAAACTCAAATTTTAAGCCCAATTTAAAATCTCCAAATTGACCATATCCCTAAATCTCATCAAATTGAACTCTCTAGCCTATCCAATCGCTCCAATTTTGGATTCTAAACTCTTGATGACATTCTCCTAGACCAATTGAACGTTCAAGTGGCCTTGACCTAGCCTTAAACCTAGCCCAAACTCAATACAAACCAAAATCCCCAATTTTGCCCCAAAGTCAAAATTCCTCCAAATTAAACTACATAGGCCCTCACTTTTTAACCCAATTGCCCTTCCAAATTTTTGTAACAATCTTCTACACCAAATTAAACATTCAATTGATGCTAATCCAAGCTCTAGTCCAAGCCAAACCTAAGTCCATACCAAATCATGGATTTAGAAAACAAACCTTAAACCAACTTAGAGCAACTTGGTTCAACCCATCTTGGACCACCACAGCAACCATTTGGACTCTAAGAACCACCCTAGATCCTCCAAGCCCATCCTAGAGGTGCCATAGACCAAGGGTCCCATGATTTAAGGTATTCCACCCTTTTTTTGGCCAAGTGACTTAAGGTCGGCATCAATTGACTTAACCCCCATCCTAATCACAATTAAACCTCCCCCTTAGTTTCTTAAGCCATATAGCCAACTCCCCTAACCCGACCAATCGTTCTAGTGGCCAGAAAACCTAAAATAGAGAAGTCTCTCCCATGGAATAAGTTTTAATTTCACCCATCCACTGTTGACAACTCCCATTGGCTAATTGCGCCGCTCAACCCTCCACATAATCACCCTTGGATTTCCTAGCTGGCCACCATGGCTATGGATATTTAATCACCCCCTTGACAGTCGAAAAGAGAGTATTACCAATTGCTTGAGGAGAGTCCTCAAAATTACTCACAGAGCTCCTTCCAGCTTTCATGAGTTCAACCCCACCATTTTCAGCCACTCAAACCCACTACCAAACCCAAATTTTGAGTTCAAAATCCAAGGATCTTTCTGTCACTCCATTAAACTCCACAAAACTTTAGATTAAACCACCCAAAATCTTTCTCAAACCAAACGAGGAATTTCCCCATCAAAACCCATCTCTGTTAAGCACTCTAACCCACCTATAGACTAAAGCCGCACCACCCTTTGATCAAATTCATACTTAGACCTTATACCGCTGACAGTGACTTTATATATGCTGAAAAATATAAGAATTTGATATTGTTGCTAAAAGATTTAAGTCCCCAGACAAGGCGCAAAAAACTAGAAAACGGTTATAGGTTTGATAAAAATGTGTATAAAATATTCAATAATTACAAAGTCACACTTATCAACGCAAGTATATGTATCGCTCTAGTAATATAGGGCTCTAATTGAGTCTTGGATATCGATCCCACAGGGAGTAATATTAGAGGTTACAAACTAGGATTTAGAAAATCAATACTTAATCACAACAATACAGTTCAAATTGTTTATTTGTCACTAAAAGGCAATTGAAATAAATATGTAATTTTAACAAACTCTTCTTTAACCAATTCTACTAATAAAGTTTCTAATGCGAAGTTCAATATATAAGAAAGCATCATTCTCCTTGTCAAGAAATTAAAGTGAATGGATAAAGTGAGTTAGTTCAAATCGTATTGTGCTAAATAGGACCATACCTATTCTTTACCCATTGGTCCAGGCATAAAGAACATTGACTAATCTTATGCTTGGTTACTGAATCTGTGGCTAAGCTGGGAGGATACCGGCTCTCACTTCGGAGCTCCCACATTCCCCTCACATGAGGGCTAACATCTACACTTCAGCACGCAAACGATTGGACCGAATTGAGGATTTTAGTCTGTCACTCTAAAATCTCCAATTCTACGTCCGATAATTTTATTTCCTTATTTATTTGCACCCAACTTTCAAGGACTTTGACCACCCTAAATCTTGGATGTAATCTTCACTTTAGTTGTAAAAATCAACATATTTNTATTTCCCTATTTATTTGCACACAACTTTCAAGGACTTTGACCTCCCTAAATCTTGGATGTAATCTTCACTTTAGTTGTAAAACTCAACATATTTTAACAAACCAATTGGCCAGATTGAAAGTAAATTAAGATCGAAGTGAAAAGATCATCACAACTTCTTTAACATTCTCATGGCTCAAACAATTAAAATAACCATTTCACAAAATCTCAAGACAAGGAGAAAGAAAGAGAAAACTACTCAAAACTCATGGAGAAGATACGACAAAACTTAGAACTTATATATAAAAGCAAATTCATACAAACTTCAATAAGTAAATACCACTTATCTCTAATTCCTCCACAAGCAAATTCCTCAAGTTCCTCTAAATCTCTTCCTTTCTTTACAGCACACAGAATTTTTTTTCAAAGCGGCAAGGAGGAAGAAATCTCTCACTTTCCCTCCACTCTTACAATCTCTCGAAGAATTCCTCACAATATTAACCTTAAATTAAACTCTCTACACTCTATAAACAACAAAAACTCAACAGACACCATCACGGGGCTCCTCTTTTTTTGGCTCAAATGTTTCTCTAAAAGTTGTAGAAGAGTTTTCTAAGAGTTGCCTAAGCGACTCTTCAAAAATCATCCACATTCAATACACCTGTTAAGAGAACCACCGTTCTTGCCGTCTGCAGCCTCGGTGGCGCCATCAGCGGCCTTCTAGAATATTTGATTATGGACTCTCAGGAAAAACCCGTCGTCGGCACCGTTGGGCTCACCGTCGATGCCCTAGTTCAAATCTTCATATTTTGATCCTTTTTGCTCCAAATTCGCTCAATTTTGCATCTTTTTGCTCTAATGACCATAACTCAATATACCTGCAACAAAACATCAAAAACACCATTCTTTAAAGTGCAATATCATCATTATTAGTATAAAATAGGTATGAAAATCTCAACATATTTTTCTTTAGTCAAAATCCCCCAAACTTAACTATTACTTGTCCTCAAGTAATTTTAGTACTACATAAAAGTTGTGATCTATTGTAGTAAAGTTTTAATTCAGAAATACTATAAGTTTGATTTAAGTAAATACCATAGTGAGATTTTTAGAAAAAATTCAAGTAATTAAATTAACTCTATAGGTACAAGACTATCTAATCATCAAGTTTAAGAGTTCTAGTTTTTTATTCATTTCAAGATTGACTATATGTTATAATATCAAGTCACTTAGAATATTCAATTGCTATGAACTTCATGAGAACACTAGTAGTAAAAGATATTAATCCATAAATATAAGTTCACGAATGTATTTAGGTTTTTCCTTTAGGTAGGTCCAAGTGAAGCCAATTTTTTATTAGGCATCTCCTCAAGTTTATCCTCACTTATATATATATATATATATTCATTTTGATTGCTTTCAATCCTATATTTTTTTTCTTTTCAGAGATTGTTGTCAATCCTTTCTTTTTCTTTTTCAAGTGAGAATTATTATATCTGGATAGCGTTTAATGATTTTGAACATCACCTTTCTTTCCCTAAATTTGAAAATCAAAGCATTCATTTACCTTATAAGTATTTCATAGCTTTTACATCATTGAGCCCCAATATTTTCTTCTCAAATGAATTTCTAAGATTCTTAATATTTCAAAATATAGTTTTTTTTAACTTTAAATAGTTAACTATAGTCTTATTCTCTTATACTAAATATCTTAATCTACAAAATTAATTTTTTTTACAAAAATATTCCTTTAAATCTACCATAATATTTAAATATCTACAAAATATAGTTATCTGCATTAAATTCACTACAAAAAATCATATTAATAATTTTTGAAAATATTAAAATTGAGAACATCTAATGGTTAATGTTTTTCTTCCCTCCCCCAAACTTAATTTTTTCAATATGGAATGATACAGGTGGAAAAAAAATTCTAAATAGAAATCATACCTTAGTACTTTAGGCATTTTCATTATTCTGAAATTCTTGCAGTTCCTTCTCAAAATTTTAACTTCAACTGGTCTGTAATATTAGAAGTTTTCTATACATATAAATCAATAGAGAATTTGTTGGGTAATGAAATTTTAAAATAAGTATACAACTAAACATTATACAAACACAATATTTCGCTAACACATCCACAATACTAAACAAAAAACAATCACAAAGATATTAAAATGCAAATAAAAATAACATCTTATTACAATTTTAAAAAGTACTAATCAACATCTATTATAACTGCATATGCAAATTTCAACTACCACACTAAACATTTATAACAATAACTTAAAATTATTCCATTGTAACATAAAAATAAAAATGAAAGTACAGACACACAAACATCTATCTCTATTACAAAATTACAAAAATAAAAGCCATCAATTACTATCATATATCAAAGTCCCATACTATATCCTCGTCCCCCTGGTTAGCAGGTGAATTTGGCTGATACTGAGTATAAAGGGGGCATTCAGGAAAAGTAACATCAGGCTCACCTCTATAGTGTCGGGCCTGAGCTCTGTAGTAAGCTATCTCAAACTCAGAATGCCTCTGTAGGTACTCACTATCATAATCATGTCTATGTTCTGATGCCTCAATTTTTTCATTTATTTGCTCTATACTCTTCCGCTGCAAGGTTAACTCATTCATTAAATCATACAGGGTAGGGGAGCTAGAGGAAGGAAGGTCATAACTAGTAGAGGGGATATCTCTACTAGTAGAAGGTGCTTGACTCCTACTCACTGATCTCCATTTTTCATGGGATTCATATGTCTTCAAATTAGCTTTACTAATGGGTTTCATAGGGTAAACCCATTCTTCATCATCTCCAGCTTCAACTCCAGAAAGTTGGCAAAGTGCATAAATGAGGCCAGAATGTCATAGACCTCCTCTTGATTCACTCTTTGTCGTGGTCAATATATTCTTATAAATAATTCTCCCCACATTTATAGTTTGATTATTCTGAATACAGAAATTCAAAATAGCTCAATCTTTTGTTACCTCACTATGGTGATAGGTTGGTAACAAAGTAGAGAAAATAAAATAATGCCACACTTTAAATGTGGCATACAACATGGAATCAGAAAAATTTACCCTTTCTCGTTGCTTTATCTTCCATGTCCATTTCCCATCAGTGAGAAAGTTGATGACATCGTTCAGTGGGCCTTCCATTGTACTGAAGGTTTCATAATTGCAGCTATAAGAGTCTGGGACTTCATAAAATGAGTTAATGCGGGCGACACTAAACTCAACAGAAAAACCCCTTACTCAAACGGTCCCGTCCTCAGAATAGAACGCATTGGCATAAAATTCTTTCACAATATTCACAATAGTCTTATTGGTGGTATAACAGAAGTTTTCCCACCTCCGTTCGGTAATAACTCGTTCAACTTCTCCTCACGGACTCTCAAAAACACGATCTTGTATACATTTCTTCCCTTCAAATACTGAAGTAAATCTCAACTGAACCTTCGCATTGACGAAGTGAGACTCATCAAACTCAAGTCGCCTCTTTTGTCGCGGAGCCATGTCAATCTAATCAAAATTATAAAAAATTCCAAAATACATTTCAAATATTCAAATAATGGCTTACAAGAGTGACTCTAAGAGTTCAAATCTAAATTCCATGAATTTCTTCCAAATATTTTCTCTACATTCTCAATTTTTTCGAATCTTCTCAATGTGGAAGAAATTCAAGGTAAAAATCAAATATTTTTAGGTTGGAGTGAAGCTCTTAACGAGAGATGATATAATCTGGTGTCTAAATGCTTTGAAATCGACCCAAATCCAAGATTTTCAAGTCCTAGATCAAAATTTTCATTTTTAAGAGGAAGGGTATGATGAATAGTGGCAGTTGATTGGTCAAAATTGTAGTTAAAAGTATTTTTTTGGGATCTCGCCATGGGCGGGGGCTTCAGCGCCATCAGTAAGATCTATTAAATTAAATAGCCTAAGTCTCACAAAAAATCCTCCGTCGGAAGCATTGATGGTGTTGTCGGCGAGATTTTCAAAATTTGTTCAATTTCCAAATTTTTGCTATTTTGATCAATTTCAAGCCTCGACGACATCCGTTAAATCATTTTAGACATAAATTTTAAATGATTAAATGATGTACTAACCCAAATAAACATTCACAACACAAAATCTTACAATTATATATAAATTCCAAGAGTTACAATACACGTTACATGACACACATAAGTTTGGTATTTTCTCAACCTCAATACATCAATTCAACATCGCAATACAAGCCACAACACTCTAAACACTGAAAACAAACATCCTATGCCCAATCTCAACTATATTGAGATCTAAAAGTAAATTTAGAAGCACATAATTTCAAATCAAATCACACACTTAGACATACAGGTGGCAAAGTAAATTCTTCAGTAGAGTCCTCTTCTATCAATCCCATCTTCCTCATCAATCGTATCGAACTTCCTTCGATATGTCTAGAGTGATCAAAATGCTCTTTCATCCTCCAGTCTAGATGATCGAAAAAATCAGAGATATTGTTAATTGCATTCATAACATTTTGCACCTCTTTCTCCAGTTTCTTGATTTTGTGCAGAATCACTAGTGTCTTGTCCAGAACTAAAGGCTGAATAGGAATTGAATTCTGAGACGATTGATCCACAATAATAGTCATATCATTCTCATCTTCATTGGCTGGGAACTTCTCAGTTGGGTCCAAAGGCTTCCAAGGTAGAAGTACTTTTTCCCAATTCTCATAAGATACTTGGAACTGACTGCAAAGTAAGAAAATTGTTGAAGGATGTCCAAGCCCATAAGTTGATCCATAAACGATCAGGCCCAAAATAGACTTCACAAGTATCGATCCAATATCGATCGACAGTTCCATTTGGATGCAATAATTCAGAATAGCACTTTCCTTAGTAACTTTACCAATCCTCATCGTCGGTAATAGTTTTGCAAAAATGAAGAAGTGTCAGTGTTTAGAACTGAGATTTAGAAGTGTCGCAGAAAAACTAACATACTCGTTTTCTCTCATTTCCTAGTCTTCAGTCTTGTCTATCAAATATTGGTATATCTCATTCATTAAGTTGCTTGTCGGGACAAAGTTGGAATAATGACAGAAAAGAACATTCTCGATCATATATAACTCATTAATCCATGCAGATTCGCTCTAGTGCAAATGTGCTACAATTTTTTCTATGTATCCAATTTTTATGATGATTCAAAGGTAAATATGAGTAGGAGAGTTTAATACTACCGCAAACTAACAATAATTTCAAACAAAAATGCTATAATCGCAATAAAAATAAGGATAACTATGGGTTGTCTCCTATAAAGTGCTTGGTTTAACGTCGTCAGCCCGACCTATTTAGATATTATTCAGGTTGACTGACCATTAAAAACTCTTTAAAATTTGATATTTTACCCTCAAAATACAGATTTAATATGTGTCCATTTACATTAAATCTATTCTCATTCTTTTGATCTTCAATTTCAACAGCTCCGTAAGTATAAACTTGAGTCATCCAACGAGACTTCAATTTCTCAAGGAATAACTTCAGTCTTGTATTGTAAAGCAAAACTTCTTGTCCTAGTTCAAAGTTCTTCTGGTTAATCTTCTGATCATGCCATAACTTTAGTTTCTCCTTATAAATTCTGTCGTTATCATAAGATTCATTTCTTAATTCTTCCAATTCATTCATTTGTAACAATCTCTTCTCACAAATAGCTTTCAAATTATAATTAAATTCTTTAATCGCCTAATATGCTTTATGCTCCAATTCTACTGGTAAGTGATAAGTCTTTCCAAAAACCAGTCTGTAAGGAGTCATTCTAATAGGAGTTTTATAAGAAGTGATGTAAGCCCATAATGTGGTATCCAGTCTAGTAGACCAGTCTACTATACTAGGGTTTACAGTCTTCTCAAGTATTTGTTTAATCTCTCTATTAGAAACTTCAGCTAACCCACTAGTTTGAAGGTGATAGGAAGTAGAGATTTTATGAATAATATTAAACTTTTCTGCCAATCTCTGAATGTATTTATTCCTAAAATGGGATCCTTCGTCAGGGATAATCACTCTCAGCATTTCGTATCTAGTGAAAATATTTTTCATTAAAAATCTTGAAACACTTTTAGCATCACAACGAGGTAAAGCTTGTGCTTCAATTCACTTTGAAACGTAGTCTACTGCAATTAATATGTATAAGTTTCCAAATGAAGGAATATATGGTCCCATGAAATCCAATCCCCAAACATCAAAGATCTCAACTTCTAACATGAAATTCAGAGGCATTTCATTTCTTCTAAATATATTTCTTACTTTTTGGCATCAATCATAAGTTCTTATGTATATGTAAACATCTATAAAGCGAGTAGGCCAAGAGAATCCAACTTGTAAAATTTTATAAGCAATTTTATCAATCCCAAAATATCCTCCAAATTCAGAATCATGACATTTCTGAATGATTAGTTCAGTTTCTTCATAAGGTACACATCTTCTTGTAATAAGATCCTTACATTATTTATATAAATTAGGTTCATCCAAAAAAATATGCTTTTGCATCATGAATGGATTTTCTTTGCTGTTGCAATGTCAGCATAGGTGGTAAAATATCACTTACAATATAATTAACAATATCAGCATACCATGGTATTTTCCACTCATTAATATTATATAGTTGTTCATCAGGGAAACTGTCTGTAATTTTATTGTTGGTGTCAGATAATTCATTATATTCTAATTTTAACAAATGATCAGCAATTTGATTATCAGTTCCCTTTCTATCAATAACCACAAAATAAAATTCTTGCATCAAAAGTATCCATCTAATTAACCTTGGTTTGACATCCTTCTTTTGTATCAGATATTTAATAGCAGAGTGAACAGTGTGCACAACACAATTAATCCCAATTAAATAAGATCTAAATTTTTCAAAAGCATACACAATAGCCAGTAACTCTTTTTCAGTAGTATAGTTAATTTGAGCATCATTAAAAGTTTTACTAGCATAATATATAACTTAAAAAATCTTTTCATACCTTTGTCCAAGAACAACTCCAATATCATAATCACTAGCATCGCACATCAGTTTGAATGGTTTCTCCCAATTATGTGAAACTATAATAGGGTTTGTGATTAGTTTTTCTTTTAATAACTCAAAGATATTTAAATAGTTTTCAGTAAATTCAAATTTCTTGTCCTTTTTTAAAAGTTGGCATAGAGGTTTAGTAATTTTTGAAAAATCTTTAATATAACGCCTGTAAAAACCAACATGTCCAAGAAAACTTATAACCCCTCTTACATTAGTATGAGGTGTTAATTTAGATATAACTTGAATTTTTGCAGGGTCTGCTTCCATTCTATTTTCTGAAATTTTATATTGTAACACAATCCCTCCTGCAACCATAAAATGGCATTTCTCCCAATTTAGAACTCAATTAGTTCTTTCGCATAAATCCAAAACTTTTTCAGGATAATTTAATATTGCTTCAAATGATGTTCCAAATACAGAGAAATCATCCATAAACACTTCCAATCCATCTTCAATTAACTTACTAAATACAGACATCATACATCTCTGGAATGTTACAGGTGCATTACATAATTCAAAAGACATTCTTTCAAAAGCAAAAGTTCCAAAAAGACTAGTAAATGCTTTTTTTTCTTGATCCTCAAGAGTAATAGGAATTTGATGGTAGCCGGTATATCCATCTAAAAAATAAAAATATTTGTTCCCAGCAAGTCTATCCACTATTTAGTCTAAAAATGGCAAAGGGAAGTGATCTTTCCTAGTGGCACTGTTTAATTTTCTATAATCAATGCAAATACACCACCTAGTAGCTTTTCTAATAGGTATTAATTCATTATTCTCTTTTGCTTCAACAGTCACTCATCCTTTCTTAGGAACACAATGAATTGGACTTACTCAAACATTGTTTGAAATAGGATATATAATTCCAGTGTCCAACCATTTCAAAATTTCCTTCTTGACTACTTCTTTCATCATTGGGTTTAATCTCCTTTGTGGATCAACTCTTGGTTTGTATTGTTCATCCAATATAATTTTGTGCTACAGATTGAAGGACTGATTCCTTTAATATCAGCTAAGGTCCAACCAAAAGCTTTCTTATATCTTTTTAATGTATCCAAAAGTTTTTGCTCTTGTAAATCATTTAACTTTAAAGATATAATAACAAGTAATGTAGATGAGTTTCCCAGAAACACTTACTTCAAATGATTACGCAATATTTTTAACTCAAGTTCAAGTGGTTTTATAATTAACGAAACTAGATTCTTATCAGCATTTCTTGTAATATCCAATATCTCAAATCTTTCCTGAACATAATTTAATTCTTCATTTTCTATTTTGTCTGAAATAACTTCATCTTTGTCTTCAAAATGTTCTTTAAAATGCTCATGCAATAGATGTTTACTAATTTCCATGCAAAAACATTCATTATCTCTTTCAACAGCAGGGTATTTCATAGATTTTGCAATGTTAAAAGTCACTTCTTGATCGTTTACTCTCATAGTTAATTCACCTTTTAGAACATTGATCATAGCTTTTACAGTAGCTAAAAAAGGTCTCCCTAAAATTATAGGTATTTCTTTATCTTCCTCCATATCTAAAATAATGAAATCCAAAGGAAAGATTAATTTATCAACGTTTACTATCACATCTTCTATAACTCCCTTAGAATAAGTAACTGAACGATCTGCTAACTGAAGAGTTACAAATGTAGGTGAGACTTCTCCTAATCCTAATCTTTTGAAAATTGATAGAGGCATAAGATTAATGTTGGCTCCCAAATCACATGAAGCTCTTCCATAAAATTTTTCACCGATAACACACGGTATAGTGAAACTACCTGGATCTTTTAATTTTTGAAGAAGCTTTTTTTAAATAATTGCACTACACTCTTCGCTAAGTGCAACAGTCTCATTATCATTGAACTTCCTTTTCTTGTTCAAAATATCTTTCATAAATTTCACATAATTGGGCATTTGCTCTAAAGCTTCTACAAAGGGAATATTTACTGTTAATTTCTTAAGAATTTCTAAAAACTTGGAGAATTGTTTATCCTTTTTGTGTTGCTTCAATATTTGAGGAAACAGTGGTGGAGGTTTCTCCATAGTATTTTTCATTGGTGTAAGTGGATATTATAAATCTGGGTATTCATGGTCCTTTTCTTTCTCTGTATCCACTTTCTCTTTTTCAGTTTCCGTTTCTTACTGCTCTCTTGTTTCCAATTCTTTACCAATTTGTAATTGTATCGCTTTTATCTGTTCTTTTCCTTAATCTTTAGGATTTAGTTCCACGGTACTAGGAAAAGTTCCCAATGTTCGTTTACTAAGCGTAGTAGCGATATGCCCCAATTGTTTTTCAATATTCTTGATAACAGTTCCTTGAATTGTAACTGGTTTCCTTGATTTGTAATTAATTTTCTTGATTCTGCAATTGTTGACCTATGTTCAGTATCAGCTCTTCTATGGACAACGAATCCTAGAAATTTCTTGGAGGTAACGCCAAAGGCGCACTTTAAGGGATTCATTTAATGGTTATATCTTCATAACCGTTCGAACACTATCCTCAAATTGTATAAATGGTCTATTTTTCATTTATTTTTAATGGCAAAATCATCCACATAGCATTCTACTTGGTTGTGAATGAGGTCGTTAAAAATCTTTGTCATTGCTCATTGGTATGTAGCTCCAGCGTTCTTTAACCGAAATGACATCACAGTGTAGAAGAAAATTCCGATAGGTGTTATGAAGGTTGTAAGTGTTGCATCCTTGGGAGCCATCTTGATTTAGTTGTACCCCGATGATCCATCCATGAAGGAGAAACTTTTGTGTGTAGAAGCGATATCCACCATCATTTAGGGTATTGGTAGCGGAAACTCGTCTTTCGGACATGTTTTATTTAGATCTCTAAAATCGACACAAATGCGTATCTGTCCATTTTTCTTCTTGAGTGGAACAATGTTAGCCAACCATGTGGGGTACTATTCTTCTTTCACAAAGTTAGCTTCTAATAGTTTCTTTACCTCAGCAATTACTTGCTGCTCTATTTCAAGTCGCATCCGTCTGGGGGCTTATTTTACAAGAGTCATATCTTTGTCCACCCCGAGTCTATAAATTGCGACCTCTGCTGACAGTCCTGGCATTTTATCATAACTCCAGACGAAGCAATCTTTGAATTTTGTTAACAATTTGATCAATTCTGAAGATTCTTCATCGTTGAGTAAAGAACTTATAAAGGTAGGTTGGGGTTGCTCTTTTGTTCCGAGGTTAATTTCTTTTAGTTCATCAACAGTTGACTTGATTTCGTCCTCAAATTCTGGTGGAACATCTTCTATTAGCTGATTGGTAGAGTAATCCTCTACATCGAGGCAATCCTCTTCTGGTTTATTAGTAACAACCATACAAAATTCTGAATCATCGACTGGTCTCACTGTACCAAATCTGAGACCCTCTTTCGAGTTTGGAGTTTGACGTTTAACACTCCATAATTTTTCAAAAAGTTGTAGTTTACCTTTTAGCATTTTTTTGACAAATGTCCCTGTTGAATTAACTTTTATACATAAGGAAAAAAGTAACCAAAAGGCAATTCCATTAATTCGTTAGGATCATCATCCAAATTTACATAATTTTCAAGATTATCAGAGGTAGAAGCACGGTAAAATTTCATAGTCTTTGAACCAGCACTACGGACTTCCTTAACCTCTAAACTCTCGACCTTTTGAGGAAGGATCGGAGTAAGGGTTATAGTATTCACATAGTGGTTTATCCGATCGTATATTATTTCATATTCATTTTTCTCTGTATCTTCTAAGGATATCTCGTACTGAGGTTTCTTCTATTTTATCATCATTATTTCATCTTCAGAACTGTCTTCATCACCAATGTTGATGGTTGACCTAGTCCGTTCAACAATTAGATTGATTCTTCCTCATCCACGTCCATGGCCTGGACCTCGGGTGCATGAACCAAAAGAAGCTTCACCAATTTGATGTAGAAGGGTGGCGGAAGGTCGTTGAAGTGGAGTTGAATGGCCTCCTTTTTGCGACTTTTCTGAATCTTCATTTTTGTTTGTCGGAATCTCGCATGAGATGACAGTTTTCTTTGGTGGCGCGTAGAAGGCAGCATCTTCATGAATACCAACTTCATGAATTAAAAACTGTTGTATATATCCTTTGATGTAGTATTCTTATCCGTATTTACAGTATTTGATGCACTGATGTAGAGATGATGAAATCATGTTGTGTTCATGAATCCACGGTAGACCAAGTAGAGCGTTAAAAGAGGTCTCGGCGTCGATGATATGAAACTTGACTGTTGTTGCTAGTTCTCCTACCTTCATAAATAATGTAATCGATCCAAGGGCTCTTTCTCCTTTTTGGTTAAATCCTTTTAGCATCATTTTATCAGTCGTAAGCTCTTGGGCTTCGATGTCCAAATAGGTCAATGTTTGTGGACTCATTTGGTTGAGAGATGCTCCTGAATCTACCAGAACTCTGGATAATACAAATCTGCTAATGTTGACAGAGATGTAGAGTGGTTGATTGTGGTTAGTGGTACCAAGCAACAAATCTTCATCAGTGAAGGTTACCCCTGACTGTTCTTTCAACGAGCAAACTTCATCTGAGGATGTGCTGGCCAATTGAGCTAGACAAATATCTGGTTCAAGCAAAGCTATAACCAGAGCTTCTCTCATCTTCTTTAATAGGATTAGAGCGTCATAAATGCTTCATCAAGCCGGCAACTTCCTAAGATGAGCTAGCAAGTTGTAATCCACTTTGTATGACCTTCCACTTCTCTCTTGACTCTGTGGTTCTTCCATTGACGGAGTTAGAGGTAATTCCTCTCAAGTTACTATTTATTTTTCTTTGTATGTAGGAACTATCCTTGGGGGCAATACTTTCCCACTTATTAAGTTTATTTCCATAATTTCTTCTTCTTGAGGTATCATTGTTGAATCTACCAGTGTTTCCTCTTTATCAGAAAGATCTAAGTTGAGGGCGAGTGATGTGCCATGGTGTTCAAGGATTGGCTCCTCGTTCTTGGTGCTATCGTAAGCGCTATCGTTGATGTCTTCTTCGGTATTGTTAGCGAGTTCATTAGACTCAAGTAAGATTTGAGGATCATTTTGGGAATCAAGATCAGAGTTAGATTGGTCACAATTGATTATGTCATCACTAGAAATATTAAAACATAGCCGAATCATGATCATTATATTCATCAGCCTCTATAAGGGTAACAAGATAATCATACAAAGTCAGGGGTTTGAGGACTTTCTTCCCTGAATCCGAGACAACCAATCTAGTAGAGGCAGCCCCTATCCCACCCCCCGTGCCATCAATCTTCGTGATGGCGTTCTTCTTTTTCTTTGACTTGGATGACGACGACTCTTACGGTAAAATCTTCATCTCGGGCCTGACGTGCTGAAGAATCTGAGCAGTAGTTTGCTTTGAAGCATTTTGGATTTGATTTAACATCTTCTTGGATGATTTGCTCCAAACTGTATCCCATTTATCTTTTCTGGCATGTGTGGAAGATTGTTTTGATGAATTTTGTATTTGGTTTTGGACCCTCTTAAGCTTGTTCCAAGTTGTACTCCATCCATCTTTTTCAGTATACGGATCAATCGGAGAGATTGACTAGGCTGAAATCATATTTATGGAACCTTTTTCAGGTTCTTTTAAATATTCTTTCGGGATCGTTATATTCCCTTCTTTGATATTTTTCTTGAGCCAATCCTTAAAGATGAAACATTCTTCTATTGTATGTCCCAGTAATTTGTGATATGGGCAATAATTCAATTGATCCTTCTTATCGACATCTTCGGGTTTCTTTGGGTGTGGTAGTTTGAACTCGGGCTTCTTCATCAAACTTCTGAATATTTTAGATACAGCTTCATCTTTAAAAGAGTACACCATTTTTTGTCGTTCTGCCAGAGATATTTTTTTATTCTGAGATGATCCTCCCTGAGGCAGTCACTGGTTAGACTGGCTATTCTATTTCAGAGCCTGCTATGATGAAGATTGACGAGGAGTTTCTGTAAATGTCTTTATTGGTTTTTTTCCTTTGTCAACATTTACGATTATTCCAGATTTCTTTTCAAACATTCTGGTTACCTTTAACTTCTCGTGAGAATCCATATGTTTGATTTCTTCCTGAAGACTACTAGCCTTGCTGAGTAGCTTCTCAAAGGATTTGATGGTGAGTCCCTTGAGCATGAAAGTCACGGGTCCATAAATGCTTTTGAGTAGGATCTCAATTGAATGATGTTCCTGTAGCTGAGGTTCGCACTTCATGCTAAGTTTTCTCCACCTTAAAATGTAATCCACCAAAGTTTTGTTAGGCTTTTGTTTCTCCATCATGAGTTCTCCTATGGAAACATGATGTTGCACTCCAGCAAATCTCTTTATAAATAATTGTTCCAACTCAGTTAAGGTTTTAACTGATTTGTTGGGCAAATTGGCATACCAATTGAAAGCAACTTCTAGCAGGCTGCTGACTAACTATTGATAGAGTAAAGTTTCATTATTTCTTGTATTGCTACAACTGGCTCGGAAGTGTGTTAGGTGTTGTTTGGGATTTTTGGTCCCATCAAATATCTTGAAGTTTTGAAATACAAAACCCTTAGGGAGGTATGACATCGAAATCTTCCAGGTAAGGTCTACCTCTTAGAATTAATGCACCACCCTTAGATTGGGTTAAGGCATCCCGAACTTGCTCAACCATTTGTTTGAATTCTTTCTCTAGCATGGCGCTTGGTGGAGAATCCTTCTTCGGTTGCTCATCCCATTTTGCTGAAGCAACTTCTCTTTTTTCATTTGTAATATGTATGATTTCTGGTTGGTTAATCTTTGGAGATGTTAGTTGTGGCACTTGTGATTGCCATTGAATTGTTTCCATAGTGGTCATGGCGGCGACCATCTCTTCTATCCTTTTCTCAAATAGACTGACTTGCTCATCCCTTAGTAGGATAGCCCTGGCAGCTCATCTACGGTCCTCTTTTCAGTAGAAGGTTGAGCGTCGCGCGCAGATGCATGTTGACCCTGGTCTCGATAACATGTACATCCATGAAATCTTCTTTGAGGTAACCGTTATAGTCAAAATTTTCATCATCATCATTGATGGAAACTCCATGTTCTCGAGCCAACTCAAAAATCTTGACTCTGAGCTTCTCAACTTTTTCTTCGATTATCGATTCTTGAATCATCTTAAGATCTAGAGGACCCTGGTGGACATCCTTTTTTTGTTCTTCCATCTCGCTGACAATCGTTGCAACGATGTCAGATATTTCAGATCCTAGCTTCATCCCATGATCTTGCCTTGCGGTTTCACTGGACTGTATCAATGCAGCAACCTTGGGTATCCATACTTTCCTCTTTGACGATGATGTCTCGGGACTGAGTGTCCTAGCAGAAACATCGATATGTCAAGAAGAAATATGCTCCCCACGGTGTAGACCATATGCAATATCAAGTAACCTCTTTGTCTTTTCTTTTTTAGGATTATCTTTATGATGTGTGCTTGATAGGATTCTCGGATCTAGTCTTAACTTTACTGTTCGAGAACCTATTGTCCTGATAGAGGTGGAATCAGTAGTAACAGCGGTAGTGTTAACCTTGTTTCTCAGGCGGAACCAGATGAGAATGCGAGCGGGTAGATTTTCAGTTAATTTTTGTTTGGTTGACTTGATGTCCCTTAAAATCTCTTCCTTTGTTTGAGGGGATATTGCATGTCCCAGTCTTTTGAGTAACTCACGGACTGAATAACCTTCTTTGACAGCTAGTCTCTAAAAAACTGAGCTGACTCGAGTGATAGGGGTAGACTACTTTTTCTCTCTATCCTATCCATGACGTGATGGTAAAGCAGGAGCAATCTCTTAGACACTCTCGTGTCCGTCGGTGTCCACTAGAGGAAGAAATTTGCTTCCTCGTAGCAGTGGATATATTTCTGGTAGTTCAAATTCCTTTTGGTGAGGCTCTTCCTAGACGGGTGTTTTCTCAGGAGCCTGGACTTTAGCAGCTTTCCGAATCCTCTTGTTGCAATTTCTTTTCTGAGTTTGGGTTAGCGGTGCGGTCTTTGAACTTGATCTGATTTCAAACATTGAAGGTAGAGTAGCTAATCCTTCAGTTGGATCCTCAACAATCCTTATTTCTTTTCCCTTAGTAGCGGGAACAGTAGGTTTGGCAGGCGCTGCGGTGGCAGTAGCAGTCTTAGCCTTCTTCCAAGAAGGGAAGTCCTGAAGAAGGTTCTGGTTAAACTCAGCAGACGACTCCTGAATTTCTGGAGAGGTGACTTTCATCACAATGAACGGAGCTTTTCCGAGGATGACCTCGAGGTCTTCAAATCCGGCCCCAAACTTAATGGTGGGAAGAACATTGCGGGCTTCGCGGCTTGTTGGCAAGTTGCAGGAAAAAGTCAGTGTTAGGCAGGCCATTGCAGTAGCATTAAAAGAAGAAAGCTCTGGGGTTAGCTATATGGCCAAAACCCTGTAATCTTAATGCAAGCACTAAAAATTAACAGAGGTTAATATGTAGATTGGGTAAGTTTTAGTTTGTGGATATTTTTAAAAAAATCAATAAAAAGGTTATTTGAAAGTAGAAAAACTTTAATTTGTAAAAAAGAAAATTTGAAGTTAGCGCAGCACAACATAACTTTGATTTAATTTGGGCAATAACAAATCAAACTTGAAAAGGAGATGTGAAGTGCTTAGGACCTAGTGCGGGACCTATTTAGCAACACATAATGCCCAGGTAGAATTTTGTCCACCAACACAACTATTGGGGTCTGACCCCACATGATGATTTAAAGAGTCCTTAATAGCCTTCTGAACCCCTCTATTCATAAGTGATTGAACAGGTAGTCCTGAAGTCCAAAGAGTTGACCGTACTTTCTTAAGGCAGAAATGGCTAAAGCATGCCAACGGAAGAAAGGTAATTTTGGTTCATAAGGGACATGAACGCATTACCACTGTATGAAGATAATTTTTCTTTGTTTGAATGGAAAGAAAAGCTTATCCCCAGCAGAGTCACCAGAAGTTATCGACACTATTTTTGGTTAGAGGAGTTGCCCGTAAGAAGCTATCGGTCACCGGAATCGAAATCTAGTTGCCCGCTTCGGAAGAACATTTTAATGTTTAGAAAAATATGAAATCAAACTGACCTCATATTTTTTGTTGTTTAAATGAAAGAGTGTTATTCCTCAAATCATGTATCTATCCCGAAGGATAAACACAAGACTTAAGGATGAGGCTCGATCAAATAAACTCAGAAATATATGACGTCTGTTTGGTCTGCAAAACTATTTTATTTGCCGATAATTTCTCCTATTTAATATGAAGAATTAAATATGGTTTATATTAAGTTGGGTTCGGAAAAGCTTCATATAAGGGCAAGCCCCTATAGTTAATTATTTCTTAAATGACCAAAGTCATCTAAGAAAACTCTCGATAAAAATCAAGAAATATTATCTTCAAGGAGTTCAAAAGGATAAGACTTTTCAATGATATCAGACAAAGAGGTGTGAAATAGGATTTGCTCAAATTTAGAGCATTTTATTTTTTGGAATCCAAAGGAGGAAGAACTAGGGGATGTCATGGATCCGGAGGAGAACTTCAGTGACTTCCCGGTCTATCCTATTTTTTGACTTCAATTTTAAGGAGAAATTATTTAAGTGTTTCATCCTGCAAATTTTATTAATTTAGGGCTTACATTTGTGTGAAGCAATCACACAAATAGCCTGGAAGATGTGAAGATTTAGGTCACGACGAACGACAACCTCGGAATCCTAAAATGAATTAGGGCCTAGATTGTACAACTGAGCTATATAAATGGCTAAAGATAAGTTGAGGATTTATGTTGCATTAGGCAAACAACCTCGAAGTCTTGTGGCTTTGTTATTTAATTCTAAGGAGTTGGTTTAGTTGGGGAAGACATGTTTTTCTGTTGAAGATGGTCGTGCTGCCCACCATGCTAGCTCCAAGCTTCTTATCATGATGAGCCTAACTTTTCTAGGGTCTTCAGTTATGATGTCAAGTCAAGTGGCCCTATGATTGTAGTTATTTAAATTTTATGGGGTATGTTAAAGTTGATTAGAGCAACACCGGTTAGGATCCCACGATTCCCTCATTCTGGCATCACTATTTTCTATTAAATTCACTTAGTCCAAATGAATTTACTAAACTCAACTTAATGAGTTTCATAATTTCATTTTTACCGTGGAAAGCCTCGTTAGAAACTGCAGTTTACCTCCTCCGAGGGGTTCCCAATCATCTGATAGAGATGTCTTAATTTAGTTGAAATTATGATTTTTGTGATGTTTGTGATTAAATTTTGAGTTATTTTATATTTTGAATGTTGTGGCGGTGAATTTTATCTTGGTTGATTTTAACTTTAGTTTTGGTTATGGTTTTGTGGCTATTCTGATAGTTTTAGTTTTCATGCAGGGTGACATTATTGTTTAGCATGAAGGTTTGTATTAACATCAAAAATACAGCATGAAACTATAAGAAAGATGATGTTGTAAACCATAAAAACATACCTGACGAGTCTTCTCATTCCACCACCTGAAACTTAAAATGCATGTGAGGGCAGTTCATGTAGAGGCAGAAATGTAAAGTTTTGGTAGTTTTCCTAAACCTAAGTCATATCTTGGTGGGTCCTTAGGAGTTTAATTAAGGATGATTTTGTTAAGCAAAGCACATTAATTTTAGTAGACCTCTGAGGTATCCAACAGGTTAGGAGAAAGAAGCAGGTCCATGCTTCCCTCTCACTACCTGGTGAAAGGCCTCGACCTCATTTAAACTTATTGTGTTACTTAATAATTCATCATATGAACTCCCTAATGCTCAATGAATATTGATGTTCTAATTATCCCTAAGAGTAGGGTAATTATCATTTGTAATTTAATTTTGATGATTATGTGAGTGAAGACCCTTAAAGGGGGGAAAGCTAGTGTTGTTGGAACACTTAGCCAAATTTTGGTCTTAATTGGGCTTGTGGTGTTTTAAAAGATGTTAATTTTATCTATGTTTGCTTTCCTAATCCTCATTTAATCAATCTTGATTTAACTTAGATCACTACTAAGCCCTTAAGATCTAGGTGAGTGTCTTAATTAATTTTGAAAAGGTTAAATTTTAGGTGATCATGATTCATTATTTGAATTTCATCTGAACATCAAATAGGGGTATTAAATTGATTAATTATTGACGTCAAAAGTCATACCCTTAAGTCCTAGGTTCATTTAATTTTAATAAACATCCAAATTTTAATAATTTATAAATTTATTAATTTATCATTTTAATTAGGAAAGTGAGATTGGTTTCTACCAATTAATTCCCTTTTTAATTTCAGTCATCCAAACAAGTTAATTAAGATCAAAGGTTGCCTATTTCGCTCCTTGAATTAAGCCTAAATGTTAATTAAGACCAAATTCCTGAAATTACACTTTTGTCGCTAATACTCTAATACTTCATAATTTGTCAAATTCAAATCAAATGACTTTGGAATTTTATCCTACCTCATTCATGGTTCAATTAAGACATTAGAAGAGAAAATGTGATTTTTCAAAATTTAATTTAATTTAATTTATATAATTATTTTCATGCAAAAATGAGATTTTTCAAAGAAAATTTGCTAACTTGACCAAGGTGAAGCCTAAACACTTGATTTTTTTTAGTGGAGGTAGACCTAGACCAAAGAGCCATTTGTCAAAATTTCATGATTTTTGAATTTTATTTGCTTTATTTGTATTTTAAGTTTTGGGTTATTTATTAAATATAAAATATTTTAAATGGAGAAAATTAAGTTTTGTATTTTTGAAAAATCTCCTTGAGGTCAGAGAACCCAGAGAAGCATATTTTACATTATTTTGGTTTTTCTTTGATTTACTTTGAATTATTTTAGTATAAATCCATTTTTTAGCCTTTAAAAATTATTTTAAGCTTCAAAATACAATATCTTTATTTAGAAAATCATGATAAATATTAAGCTTCAAAATACAATATCTTTATTTAGAAAATCAGGAAAAATATTCCAATTGCTTCTAAATGCTTAGAAAATAATTTAGAATATTTCCATAAATTTTATTATTTTTGTGATTTTTATGAATTTTTTAATTATTTAAAATATTTAAAGTAGGCTTAAAAATGAAGTTTTTATTTTAAACACCAATTTAATTTTATAAAATTCCCCTGGATCTCAAAAAAAATAAGTTTTCATAAATTTTTGAGTTATATTTTGATCATTAAAAATCCTTTTAGTGCCAAAAAGGATATTTAACTTAAAAAATTAATTTAGGCCATCAAATAGACTCAAAATGCTTTGAAATTTTATGGGGAGTTCTCTGGATCTTAAACAAGAGTGGAGATAAAAAATCAAGTCATTTTGATGTTTGTGTTTTCCAAAATTAATTACCTTAGTGTTTTAAGGTTTAGGCAAATTAGATTTATTTTGAATGATTTGGCTCATAAAAAATTTTCCTAAAGGTTCTTTAGTCATCATAAACCTTTCAAAAATTTCATTGATTTTTCTAAGCAAGATGCTAATTATTATGATTAATTTAAGCAAATAATGTATATAAAATTGAAAATTATGGATCTCTATCTCGAGGTCTTCTCTAACTTAGGAAAAATTAGGGAATGTTCCCTTTGATAGAGGCTACAACATGCAAAAAATTCAAGCTATGGTGAAATTCCTACATACATGGAGAATCAAAAGACTCCTAACCCCAATTGATTTTTTAAAAATCAAATATGCATCAGATGGACACAAAATTTAATCCACATTGTTCTCCTCTGTTCACTGAGCAAGAGAGTTTTTTTATTTTATTTTTGTGATGTTTCTATACCAAGATATGGATTTTTGAAGTTAAGGGTCATTGTCTGAATTTTTTAATTCCCTATTTATCTATTTAAACGCGCGGCCCCACATCATCCTAGGCAACTCTGAAGCTCCATGCAGCGCGCTCCCGTTCGATG
>NEWO01000674.1:0-22117 GCA_003013225.1 Phalaenopsis aphrodite | reverse complement strand
CAGCCTGCTCGCATAATGAAAAGATCAAGAATGCAAATCCCAAACCTGCAGTAGCAGCAGTGACGACAGAACTTATAATAAAACTATGAATCAAAGCTCCAATGTTGATGTGCTTGAAATGTTGAATACAATAGTTCAAAGTTGCTCGATCACGGGTCACTTCACTAAGATGATTGGTAGGCAACAGACGATCAGAAATGAAGCAGTATCATGCCTTTGATGGGAGTGGGAAAGTTGACTCCTCTTTCATTAGTAATTTTCCATAATCTTCTTCTTCCAGTGAACTATGAAATAATCTCGTCTAACTCCTCCTCAGTTGGACTATTTTTGGAATAAAAACATAAAGTGCTTTGAGGCAAATGATAAAACTAATTTATTACCTCAGGTGAGAAAGTCGTTATCTTTCCTCTAACCATGACTCCTTCTTCAGTCTCGGGAAGATTTGCATAAAACTCTCGAACAACAAAAATAACTGTCATGGTAGAAAAACAAAAAAATCGCTCCCACTGGTGACGAACTATCAAATCTTCTACAACTCCTCCCAGACTCTTGAAACAATGCTCAGGAATCAACTTTATCAAATGTGGTGCATCACTGTATCAATCCTGAGCTCACACACTAACAAACTTGCTTGAATCAAAATGGGTTTTTCCATTGCTCCTCTTCATCATTGGTGTCATTTCTAAAAATTATATTAAATTCAGAATAAATTCCAAATTCAACTCTAAATCATTAAACTCAACTCCTAAAAGCTTAAACTACCAAATTTATGTATTTTTCATAGATTTTTCTCAATTTTTTACCATGAATAGTAATTTTATGTAGATCCATAATGTGCTCAAAATACACGGTGAAAATAAAATTTTTTTTACATAGAAGTATAGCTCTTACCTCAAGAAGATCAAATCTAACAAAAATTTCCCCAAACCACTAAGAAATCTTCAAATTAGGAGATGCCCTAATCTCAAAATAGTGAACTCAAGAGGTAGGAGACGACGTCGAACGAAATAAATGGAGATTTTTGGACCGATTTGTCACTTTAAACTGTTCGTGAAATGGTTTATGTGAACCGGCAGTTAAGCGCAATTGGTTTGGTACTTAGGAGCTCGTCTCTCAATTTAGGCAGTGATTAAGCACAGGGCCTTGGCACTTTGGCGCCAGTGCACAAATTTTGATTTTTTGGTTTTAAGTAAAATGCACTTCAAGCCTAAGTCAACCAACCCTACATGGTTTTATAACACTTTAATAACTATTTTCTTATCTTTCAACTCTCATGTTTCTCAAGATTCACCAATCTTGATTAATTTGATTCAACACTAAATAACACAAAATTTCACTCAAACAAACACTTATACTCATTCAAGAACAATTACACATATTTTTAATACATAGATTCTCAATCCAAATAGTTTTGGATGAGAAAATTTCTAACACAAACACTAGAAAATCTTAACATTAAAAATGCACTAAATAGACTTAACATTAACCAAAAAACACTAAACACACAAACACTAAACAAAGAACTTAATTCCACTCTCCATTCAGTGGAACAAATCCTGACCTATCATTAGTCTCTCCTCCAGCATTCGGAATGTAAATCTGATAAAACAGACTGTGGTTAATAAATCTGGTTGAATCTTCTTAAATCCATTTATTCTTTAGATACATAGCCTTGTTCGCTTCTCTATAAAATTGGTATGGCTAAAGTGCATCTTAAGTTTCCATACCATATGATCCAAATGCATGTTAACTTCCATCACATTTGCTTTAATTGAAGCCACGTCAGCCTCAATTTTAGTGATTATCTCCACTATTCCTTTAATACTAACGATGAGGAAACCGTTGTATAGATCTTGCGCACTATAACTAACAAACTTCTTTCTCATTACTTCCTCCCTTTTCCTCAAATCACTCTCCCAAGATGAAATCTTTCAAAACCCTCTCTTCTTACTTAAAATATAGGGTTAGAGTTGAATTGAGGTATAAATCCTCATATAACCCTTCTATTTATAGGCTCTAAACCTCCCTATAACTCCTAGGCATGTCTTAAAACTGCTATCCCACGTTAAAGCTAACCAAATCATGTTTAAAGCTTCTAAAATTTGAAATTCTCACATGTTTTTAACTGCTGCGCTTAAGCACTAGTGCTCAATTTTGCACAGGTCAACTTAACTTCTAAATACTCGCTCTAACATGTCTAAGTCATCTTTTAAGGTCTTATAATAATCCCTAAATCATTATTTATTTAAAATACTACCAAAACTTTCTAAATTAAACACAACAACATAACATTCAAAACAAAAACACAGATAACTATGGGTTGCCTCCCATAAAGCGCTTGGTTTAACATCGTCAGTCTGATGTAACCACTGCTTTTTCTGGTTGGCCCAACAACATAAGATCATTCAATTTAAGTCGGTCACCTAAAAAGTAGGGTTTCAGCCTATGACTATTCACTTTGAATATTTTATCAATTTTAGGATCTTTGATATCCACAGCTCCATAAGGATAACTTTTCATCACAACAAATAAGCCCATCCACCTATACTTAATTTTGCCTTGAAATAATCTTAACCTTGCATTAGAAAGCAAAACTTGTTGCCCTTGCTCAAAATTCTTAGTAGGAATCTTCTGATCATGCCACATCTTCATCTTTTCTTTGTAAATCTTAACACTTTCCTAAGATTCATTCATTATAACTTAAGCTCATTTAATTGCAATAGTCTTTTCTCACCAGCATCCTTTAAATTATAATTAAATTTTTTAATCGCCGAATAGGCTTTATGCTCAAGTTCAACTGGTAAATGACAAGCATTCCCAAGCCTGTATGGGGATATTTCTATAGGAGTTTTGTATATATTTCTATAAGCCCACATAGCATAGTCATGGACTAACCAATCTATTTTAGTTCGATTCACAGTTTTTCCAAAATTCTTTTAATTTCATGGATAATTCAGCCAAACCACTTGTTTGAGGATGATAAGTAGTTACAATTTGATGGTTAATTTGATATTTATTTAATAACTTATCCATTATTACATTTTTAAAATGACTTGCCCCGGCAGTTATGATCACTCTCGGCATCCTAAATCTACAAAATATGTTCTTTTTTAAAAACTTTGCAACACTTTGAGCATGACATCGAAGTAAAGCAACAACTTCTATCAATTTGGATACATAATCTACTGCCAACGATATATATAAATTTTTGAAAGATTGTATAAATGGTCCCATGAAATCTAATCCCTAAATATCAAATATCTCCAGTTCTAATACATAATTGAGGGGCATCTCATTCCTCCTAGAAATATTTCCTACTCGTTGACATTGATCACAAGTTTTAATATAAGCATTAACATCTCTAAAGACTGTAGGCCAATAAAATCCAGATTGCAAAATTTTGTATGTTGTTTTATCAACACCAAAATGTCCCCCAAAATCAAAATTATGAAATTTTTGGAAAATTTCATAAGCTTCTCCTAAAGGCAAACATCTTTGAATAATAAGATCCGTTCTTTATTTGTATAAAAACGGGTCATCCAAAGAATAAGTCTTAACTTCTGATAAAAATGTCCTCTTTCATTGGTATGTCATTCCATAGGGTATAATATCACTAACAATGAAATTCACAATGTAGACATACCATAGAACATGCCACTCATTAACATTGAACAATTACTCATCTGAAAAATATTCATTAATCTCTTTTTCAAAATAGTGTGATTTTTCTAATTCAAGCCTGGATAGATGCTCTGCAATTTGATTCTCAACTCCCTTCCTATCTACTATCTCAAAATCAAATTCTTGCAAAAGAAGAATCCATCTTATAAGTCTTAGTTTTGCATCTTTCTTTTTCATTAAATACATGATAGCAGAATGATCAATATGTACAATACATTTAGTTCGAATTAAGTATGAATTAAATTTATCAAAAGCATATACTACTACTAATAACTCTTTCTCAGTTGTGGTATAATTAATTTGAGTTTCATTAAAAGTTCTACTAGCATAGTAGATTACTTTGAAAATTTTATCATGTTTTTGTCCTAAAAATGCTCCAATAGCATAATTACTTGCATCACACATTAGTTCAAAAGGTTTTTCCTATTCTGATGAAACAATAATTGGTGCAGTGAATATTTTTTTTTTAAATAATTCGAAAGCTTTAAGGCACTTTTTATCAAAATTAAAAATTACATCTTTTTCAAGTAAATGACATAGAGGCTTATCAATTTTTAAAAAGACTTTAATATACCGCTTGTAGAATTCAACATGTCCTAAAAAACTCCTAATTTCTTTCACACTTTTTGGGTAAGATAAATTAGTGATCACTTGAATTTTTCTAGGGTCTACTTTCATACAATTTTCTGAAATCTGATGTCACAAAGTAATTCCTCCTGCTATCATAAATTGGGTCTTTTCCCAATTAAGGACCAAATTTGTTTCTTTACAGTGCTTAAGAACATTTGATAAATGTTCCAAATATAATTCAAATGAAGTTCCAAACACTAAAAAATCATCCATAAAAATTTCAATCTCTTTTTCAATTAAATCACAAAGAATAGTCATCTTACATCTTTGAAATGTAACGGGGGCATTACATAAACCAAAGGGCATTCTTTTAAAATCAAATGTACCATAAGGATTGGTAAAAGTTACTTTCTTTGGATCCTTAGGAGATATTTGTATTTGGTGATAACCAGTGTATCCATCCAAAAAATAAAAGTATTTATGCCCAGCTTGTCCATCCAGCATTTGATCTTGAAAGGGTAGTGGAAGATGATCTTTCCTTGTTGAGAGATTTAATTTTCTATAATCAATACATATTCATCATCCTATGACTTGTCTTGTTGGTATTAACTCATTATGCTCATTCATAGTCACAATCACTCCTCCTTTCTTAGAAACGCGGTGAATTGGACTAACCCTTGCACTATCTGAAATAGGTAGATAATTCTGACATCTAACCACCTTAAAATTAATTTCTTAACAACTTCCTTCATAACAAAATTTAATCTTCTTTGAGGATCAGCCCTGAGTTTGCAGTTCTCTTCCATATGAATTCTATGCATTCAAATTGAAGGACTGACTCCTCCTATATATTCAATTGTCCATCCAAAGGCTTTCTTGCAACTCTTCAAAATTTTCATCAAACTCATTTCTTATTCTGTGGTTAATTTTGAGGAAATTATAATTAGTAATGTTGAGGAATCACCTAAAAAGACATACTTCAAATGTTCAAGAAGTAACTTCAACTCATGCTCAGAAGGTTTTTCAATTGATGGACAAAAAGATTTATCTTTCTCTATCGTGTCCAAAATTTCAAAACTTTCTCAAGCATAATTTGAATCTTTCTCATAAAAATCTTTACATTTATCTAATTCTTCTTCTTGCTCATGTTCCAACTCTTTCATTTCTGATTTCTCTTCATAAGTTGTTTTGAAATGACATTCACTTAGATATCTTACAACATCCATTCTATAGCATTCATCATCTTTACCTTTTGTAGTGTATTTCATTGCTTTGGAAATATTAAATGTAACTCTCTGATCATTCAAGCGCATAATTAATTCTCCTTTCTACACATTTATCATTACTCTTTCTGTAGCTAGGAAAGGTCTCCTCAAAATGATAGATATCTCCTTATCTTCCTCCATATCTAACACAATGAAATCAACAAGAAATATAAATTGATCCACTTTCACTAAGACATCTTCTATAACTCCTTTAGGATATGTTTTTGAACGATATGCTAACTGTAGAGTTACAGTAGTAGGGAATATTTCTCCTAATCTCAATCTTTTAAATATTGATAATGACATAAGGTTAATGCTTTCACCTAAATCACATAAAGCTTTACCATAAAATATTTATCTTATTGCAGATGGAATTGTGAAGCTACCGGGATCTTTAAGCTTTTCAGGAAGCTTTTTTTGAATTATAACATCACACTCCTCACTAAGTGCCAAAGTCTTGTTATCTTCAAACTTACTTTTTATGGTAAGAATATCCTTCATAAAATTCTCATAGCTTGTCATTTGTTCTTAGACTTCAACAAATGGAATATTAATTGTAAGCTTCTTAAAATTTTCCAAAAATTTTGAGAATCATTTATCCAACTTTTGTTGACGAAGCATTTGAGGAAATGGGGGTGGTGGTTTTTCCAAGTCAACTTTAAGTGGAGAAATAGGTCTTGTTAAACCTTTCGGAGCGTCCACTTCAGGCTCTTCAAATTTTTTTCTCTCTAATTTAATTTCTTTTTGAACTCTACCTTCCAATTGACTTTCACTTCTAATTTGAACAGCTTTTACTTGCTTTTTGTAATTGTCTTTTAGATTTTCTTCAATTTTGCTAAGAAGTGTTCCTTGGGATCTTTTACTAAATGAATTTGTTAATTGCCTAACTGATTCTCAATATTTCTAATTATAGGTCATTGACTTTGTAATTGATTTCTCATTTGTAAAACCACTTCTTCTATAGACAACTTTTTCTCATTAAATTATGGATTATTGTTAAAACTTGGAGGATAAGTAGGTCTATAATTACTATTCCGTTTGTTGCTCCAGTTTCCCAATGGGTTTACTTGATTGTTCCCTCATTGCTGATTATTACCACCTGAAGTATTATTCTAGTAAAGTTGGGATGGCTCTTCCAACTTAGATTAAAATAGTTTCAATATGGGCTATTCTATTTTTTGTTTATGGCATTCAAAGTTTCTAATGATGCTTGAGAATCTACCATTTGGCTTAATGAATTCTCTTCAATCATTGCAATTAGTTGAAAAAAATTCATTCCAAATTGGTCCAACTTCCTTGAAATTACAATAACTTGATTTGTTAACATGGCAAAAGCATCTGTTTCATGATTATTGGCTACTTTCTTAAGATTTACCCTTTCAGAAGGCCATTGAAAATTATTTGTAGCCATCTCTTCAATTAAAGCATATGTGTCATGAAATGGTTTTGACATCAATGAACCACACATAGCGGCATCGATAATAAACTTAAGAGATCTAGGTAATCCATTGTAAAAAGGTTTGAATTATTAATCAATCTAGTATAGCATGACGTGGACACTTTCTTAGTAGTTCTTTAAATCATTATCATGCTTCATAAATAGATTCCCCTTCAAACTGACAAAAAGATGTAATATCATTTTTGAACTTTTCAGTTTTTTATGGTGAAAAACATTTAGAAAAGAATTTCTGCACTAAATCACCCCAAGTTTTGATAAATCCAAGTGATAACGAATGTAACCATATCTTAGTCTTATCTCTCAGTGAGAAAGGAAATAATCTAAGTCTTATAGCATCATCTGATACACCATTATATTTAAATGTAACACACAACTCTAAAAATTGGCAAGGCATAAATTTGGATATTTAGTTGGTGCTCTCCCATACTGATTATTTGATATCATTTGGATAATAACAGGTTTAAGTTCAAATAACTTAGCCACTACAGTGGGTTTTTGAATACTACAATGAAGTTCATCCACCATAGGGTTTGCATAATCTCTTAAAGGTCTAAACTCTTCAACATTTTGATTATTTTGATTTGTCATTTCTCCAAATGTTTGATTTTTTTAGTAATTTTTAATTTTTAATTTTTCTAATAGTTCTTTCTAATTCAGAATCGTAAGACACAAGTCCCGTGGAACCTGAACTACGTTTACATTACTATAAAACACATAAAATAAAAAAAATAAACAAAAATTAAGAACTTTATATAAAAACAACACAATAATATTCCTATAGTAAATCTAAAATTTTAAATAAGGCTTTATAAAAATAGAAATTTTGCTTTCTAAAAATTTATTTAAAAATTTTGTAATTATCCCAGACAACGATACCAAAAACTCGATGTTCTAGATAGATGTAAAATGTGATGTATGTGATTATATGCTTAATTTCCTTAATAATAATTCTCAATTTACAACAAAGCCAAAAACTTGTATAGTATACGTTTATATTATTTATAAACGTCCTTAATAATAATTCTCACTATGATGCAAATAAGAATACATTTATATTATTTAAATATGGGATACTACGTAAGTATACGTATCATTATCAAGTAATATAAAACTTTTTTATTAAGCCCCAATTATCGAATCCACATGGATAACTAACAATATGCTACAAAACAAAATAAATTAGATAACAAAATTTTACTTAGCAAATTATTCTTACTTAAACTCTAGATGCTATAATAGGAATGAAAATTCAATTCTTTTTGTAATTTTTTATAATTGAAAATAAATAAGCAACTAATTAACTTAACTAAATACTTGCAAGATAAAGACAATATAAATAAAATATATTTTTCCTTATCATGAATCAGTAACAAATATATGAATTCTATTGTGGAAGTATTCTAATTGTGTAGCAATAAAATTCTTTACCCTTACTAAAGATGATATAAAGAACATTGACTAATCTAAAGTTTGAATAGTTTTGAAGACGGGTTAGGTAGGGAAGATATTAGCTCTCACTCTAGAGTTTCCTCTTCTCCCTCCATCTAGTGGCTAACATCTTGTATCAAAACTTTAGACTATAAATCAAATTGGGGGCTTTAGCTTGTCACTATAAAGTCCTCTATTTATACACCCTTCAAAATTTATTTCCTTATTTATTTGCATTCAACCCCATGAACTACATTCTCATCCATGAAATCAGATGAAATTCTTACCATTTGTTGACTGAGACAATATCATCTCGGATCTTACATTGTTTCACAACATGTATTAACATCTTTATTGGCCAAATAAAGAAGTAAATGAAGTACAAAGTTTAAAATCATCACAACTTCTTCCAACATTAAAATTTAATTCTTCACACAAATTCCTTTAAATACTTAATCAGTATCATTTAAAAGAAAAAGATAAAGAAAACTACTCTGAATTCATAGAGAAAACACAACCACATTTAAGTTAAAAAGTAGAAATCATGCATACAAACAAGAAGTCTAAATGAAAACTAAATATAGTCACAAAGATAAACACTTATCTTAAATCCTCTCCACCAAATGTCTTGAAGTTCCTTTGGATTCTCTTCCTTCACTCACAATACAAACTAAAACTCAAAATAAAAAGAAAAGGCAGCCGACGATGTTGGTTACTTTGGATGGATGGATGATGATTGGTTGGTCCCCTCCCTTGATGATCCAAGTCTTCTTTAATAAAAATCCAAGGGGTGCCTTGGATTCTCTTCAAAATATGTCTCCTTTAAATGAATCGTTTATAATTTTTTTCCTTTCAAATGCCAATTGAATGAATTTTCATGTCCACGAACTATTTTCCATGTCTTTACAGAGAGCTGGCACCTGAAGCGTCATTTTACAGAGAACTGGCGCCTGAAGCACCAAAACCTAAAATAATGTTGCCTTAAGCAAGTTGGCACTTGAAGCACCATAACTAGTGTCTGAGGTGCCAGAGACAACTTTTTAAGAATTAAGGAAATTCGAGAAAAATTTTGCATAAATTTAGAAGGGACCACTTGTTATGAAAGCCCCATAGAGTGATTCAATGCATCTAGACACTTTGGAAGGTTCTTTTACGAAGGGATACATCTTTTAGAACAATGGACATATCTTTTGAATTTCAAAAGAGTTGACTTTTGGATAGAATTTTGGAGGAAAATTTGATTTCTTTTTTTAACGAGGTAGCCTCTAATAAAAGAGAAGGAAGTCTATGACATTAAGAGGAGGCGTCAAGGGGATTTTGAAGATTTCAGTTGAGGCATGACAGGGAGAGAAAGTCAAGTGCTTGGAGATTTTCTTCAAGGATTGTAAGAGAAGAGAGAATGTGAGAGATTTCTTCTTCATTACTCTTCTAAGAGAGAATTGAGAGTGCTTCTAAAGAGGGAAAGTGCTTGAAGAGAACTTTTAGGGCTTTATTTGGGAAGGATTGTAAGATAAGTTGTATCTTCTATTTATTTGTTTTTTAAAACTCATTTTTATATATGAAATCCATGTTTTGTTGTTTCCTTCTCATGAATTCTGAGTAATCTTCTTTATCCTTCTCCCTAGTTTGAGATATGGTTTTGTGAAGAATTGATTTTATTTTATACAGATTTAAATGTCAATAATTTGTTATGATGTGAACTTTGATCTTCGTTTACTTTTGGATCTAATTAAAATGTTAAAATGTGTTGAAAAACATATACTCCAAAAGGGCTATAATTTCTACAACATGGTGAGAGTCACAATTAATTTCATGAGATAGGATGTTATCCATGGGGTTGAGTGCAAACAAATAGGTAAATATACCTTGTTGGATGCAAAATTGAAGATTTTAAGGTGACAGATTAAAATTTCCAATTTGGTCCAGTTGAGTGGAAAATAATGCGAGATTGTTAGCCCTCAAGCGAGGGATTAGCGGAAGCTTTGGAGTGGTAGTCGGTATCCTCCCAGCCTAACCACAGAATTATGGGTCAAACTCTGGATTAGTCATTGCTCTTTATGCACTTGGAAGAGAGTAAAGAATAGAATTGCTCCTATTTGGCACAAAAAAAAATTTATATATTTTCAAATGATTTTAATTTCTTCACAATCCATATAATCATTGTAAAGATGTATGATATTTTCTTAAATTTTAACTCTTCGTCACAAAAACTTTGTTTACTTTTCATAAGTTTACTTTTAAAAGTTTAGCAATTAGTTTAATTAACTTAATTATTTTAACTGCATTTTATTTAGCATACACCAATTACTTTAGATTCAAATTTCATACTTTAGTTTTGTAGTTTAAATTGTGATTTACATTATAATCATAAGAATTTATCTATAAGCATTTCCAACTTCCCTGTAAAATCGATATTTAGGACTCCATTAGAGCCATTTATTACTTGAGCGATACGTATACTTGCGTTATTATTAGGAGATTCGATAGTTTAAAGATTTTTAAAAGATAAAATTATTTTTACTGAAGCTATTTTTGTTTGGTTTACATTGTATATTTATTATTATAGTTGTTGTGTGTATTTTGTAATATTGAAAAATATTTGTAAAAGTAACACACAAAAATCTACCGCATCAGCTATCACTTGGGTTGGATGTGAGTCCCTGTGCTTTCTTCCCCAATATAGCAAAAATCCCTCAATTAACCCTTAAGTAAAATTTGAGTCCTTATAATTTCCTTCTCAACATGATCTCCACATTTATCTGAATCTAGAATCACACACAAATAAAACAAGAAGAGAAGAAACAAAAAAAAGTCAAATTATTTAATCCCCAGGGAAAATTTTCAAAATCTTCAACTCAAATCTTTCCTTTGAGATAAGAATTCCTAAGTGGAAACCCCTAACTCAAATTCAATATCAAATCCATTTTGAGCCCTGACATGTTCTAAGTAGGTTTACCTAGACAATTTTTTGGATTCTATTGATCGCTTTAGTCAACACCAATACACGTAGTGTACTTGTTCAACACACAAAACCTATTGGGGGTCCATTTATTGACCTTATTTTTCTGAAGCCTTGTTTCCCTAATAGAACTTAGGATCTGGCCATAGGGTCTTTCTTTTTACTATCCTAAAAAAACTAGTGATGGGACCCACCTTACATAAAAATTCTAGCCACTTCTTGAATGTTTTTTTAAGTCTCACTTGGGTGGTCTCAAGCCCTCAACACTTGGTTGAAAGATTTAAGAACAACATGATGAAAAGCAAAGAAATTTTCTATAGGATCATGAGGCCCTAAGAAAACCCTTTATGGCTTGGGTATTCACACTCCCATACCTCACCCTACACATCATTACCTGCATTCATATAACCACTTCACATCACCACACCTCACACTCCATCACTACCTTCACAACCCTAATCCACCCAAAATACAAATTTGCCAAAAACCTCAAAAGAATTCCCTAAGTTGACAAAAAATTCCCAACTCACCCAATTTCCACCTAAATTCACCTCAAATCCACCAAAATTGCCAAACTCCTTACAAAATTCCCAAATCACCCAAAATACCCAAATTACCTAATTTTCCACCCCAATTACCCAAAATTATGAAAATCTCTAATTTCAGTTAAAAATTTAAAATAAATTCCAATCCCACCCAATTTCAAGCCCAAGTCCAAAATTACCCAAAGTCAAATCCAAATTCATCTCAAGTCCACTTTAAACACAAAATCCATCAAAATTGAACCCACATACCAAATCAATGTCACCAAGCCCAAGCCCTAAATTTCATCATGATAATTTCTAAGTTCCAATGAACCCATGTTCAACTAAAAATAGCATCAAATCCATGTTCAAAACCAAGCCAAAAACCAACCCTTCATGACATATCTTAAAAGTCCACCAAACCAAGTCCAAACTTCAATTTGAAATAAAAGCTCACATGACAAAATTAGCCCCCCTCTCCCCCATCAAATTTAATTTAAAATATGGTGAAGATTTTCATGATTGATTTGTACAAAATTGGAATTCATGAAAACTTTTTCAAGAGATTGGAACCCTCCTTTTTGCAGCAAGCCATGTAGGTCATGCATGAGCCATAGGCAAGTCGTATGGCTTGATCCAAGCCATATGAAAGCCATGAAACCATGTATAAGCCTTATGGGAGCCACCATGGTACTTTTAGCAAAAGAAGGAACTTCTTTTAAGATCCCTTAAAAAGCACCTAATCACTCCCATGCTTCACATAAACCCATGATAAAGCCCTAATCCTCGATCTAACTAGCTTTTCGCATGAACCTAACCAAGTCAAACCCAAAAGTGAGCCAAACCCCATTCCACTTCAATCCAAATCTTGGACACATGAGACCACATAACTAACTTCATTGACCTGCACCCCTGGCCTCCCATAGCCAGATGGTGACCACCCATGCAGTGGTCAGCTACCAAGGTAAGCGACAAGGCCAAACTAGAAAGACACCCATGGAGGAAACCCAAAAATTCAGCCCCTCCTACTTGGCCCACCTCCACTAGAACTTTGCCTTTGTCTTCCCTCCACCTAAGTGCCACATGACACCCTTTAGCATGACCAATTGAAGCCTCTAGCTGAGCTTATAAATAGACCACCCCCCACAACCAAATAAAGTGGTGTGCACAAACCTTAGGTCTACCAAAATCTTTCAGAACCCTTCCTACACCTACATTGAAGTTCATCCCCATTATTACCAAGCCCTCAAACCATCCACAAATCCCTAATTTCCCCACAAAAATCCAGGAAAATTTTGGCAATAAAATCAAAATCACCCAAACCTTAAATTGATTGTTCCAAAAGTTTCTCCACACTCTAAAATTACTTTCCATTGAAAATACCCTTCCCGTGGCCTCTAACCTTGTGCTAAACCAAACTCGATCCACCATTTGATATAGGTCATACCTAGACCCAACCATAGAGGAAACTAAGACTTGGAGGAGGTGTTTGGTGTCAAGGCATAGCTTCTCAACCAACTCAATCAAAGCCTCCTCTTTTGGGCAAAGTAATAAGTTCAATATCCCTAATTTTTTCTCAATTTTGGTCTTTTGTGAAGAGAATGAACAATCCATGTCCACCTAGCCATATAGATGTATTTGTCTCACTTAGATGAAGCTATAGAAACAAACCACACTTAATTTATTTAAGTATCAACGGAGATCTTAGCTGTAAAGTGTAAACAGATCTCGTGTTATGATTTATTGGGGATGATGATCGGATGTCGTGCATTTCCATGTATTTGAAATGGATGGTGCAGATCGGTTCAGATGACACATCAGTTCGGTTAAAGATGTCAGATCGTAGTGTGATGAGGCAGCCTATGTGGAAAGTGCAACCAACTACAGGATGACACATGATCTTTTGGAGACATCGAGGAATGACAAGAATGTCGTGTGTTTAAGTGGATAAATGTGGAATTTTTATTTACATAAATACAAAAAACTAAATATAACTTTAAAAAATCATATCTTGGTGTAAAAAAAAATCACAAAATTTAAAGAAAAATACCCCTCTACTCAGTGGACAGAGGAGACTTTAATGAACCCAAAACTAAAAATAATTATCTTATACTTAATTTTAAATTAATTAAATACTCTAGAGACCATTTTAATCATAAATAATTAAATGTTAATCACAATGACATGAAATTCTTAGGGCTTATCCCCCTCTGATTTTTTTTAAGGTCAGAAAACACCTTTAGCCCTAAAAGCACTAATTTTCTATGAGATTCACTTCTATTTAATCAAAATGATTATAAAACATAAAATATAGGTCAAAAAAATATGAAATCAAGTTTGGTAAGTTCAGTGATGTTAGAGGGATTAAAGAAAAATAAAAACTAATTTTAAAATTAAACATATATTTTTCAATTTATTTTCTCATAAAAATCAATTAAAAATTAAATAATATTAAAAAAATTATGAAAATGGTTTTGATTGTTCCTCTGATTTTAAGTAACATTATTTGTTTTTTTGAGAATAGAGGACATGTTTTAGGTGATTAAATAAATTTCCATTAAAATCTATAATTATGGGTTTAAATAATTACAAAAAAATATTTAAATATCAGAAAAATATAGTTTCTTCTTTATTGCCTTAAATAATCTATGAATAAGAGGTTAGTGAAATTTCATGACCATTTGAATTGAAATATAAGAGTTATGGGAGTGCAAACCCTAGGAACATAGTGGTAATTTTGAAATTTTATACTCTAACCCAACTTTCATTAATTTTTTAGGTTAAACAAGAGGGAAATGGTGTTAAATTGCAATGGTTAATCTACTGAAGTGATTAAAACACAAAGGTTAAATAAGTATTAACCCATTCATGGCATTATCTAAAAAGGGTAAAATTGTAACTATTTGAATTGTTATGCATAGGAAGAAATGAGAATTTGGGTGATCCAAGAGTGAGGGGATGAGATAGAAGGTTAATAACTCACTAATTTGAACCCTCCATTAAATGTTTAAACCAAATCCAATCCTTTTAATAAATATTAAGCACTTTACAAAACTTTTCAAAAAAACTATAAGTTTACACTTGAAGCCTTAAGAGCTTAGCAGTGAATTAGGTTTAATTTATTATCATTTGAGGAATAGCTAAAGAAGAAAATATAAGTGATAATGAAACATTTAAAACTTTAAAAGATCAAGCCTAATTAAGAGGAAAGAGTGTAAAATTCTTTGATGGCTATAAGCATACCCTTACGGGTGCTTACTTGCAAAACCCTTAATATGTCATTAAGGATTGATCATTTGCCTTACTCATGAGCAAATTAAGACATCCACAAGAAAAATTAGCACGATTTAAAGTATAATAATATAACTCCTAATTCAACATGATTCTATCAACTCAATAATATAACAAGGCCAAATGAATTGAAATAGTCCAAGAAATTCTAAAGTTGTTCAGAGTCACTCTTTGAATACCTTTTACAAGATTTTGGACATTCCATAGGAAATTTGGGTTTATTATAATTTGTTGAGGAAAATAATCCTGAAAACATAAAAAACTCACCAAGATGTGATTCGGTACCCTTCAAACTTAAAACATACTAATGAGAATTATCTCATCACAACTTAACCTATAGTAATACCCAATGCTCCGAGGTGTGAGTTTGAACATTACACTCAAACCATTATTGTAACTGGGTTATTATAAACGACCACATATGGATCATCAAGGCTGGTATAAGTTAAAGGTTTTGGTGGCAAGGATGATGATGAAAAAGACATTTACGCATGCAGGATAGTGGAATAGTATTGTATCTCCTAAACCTAATGATCTCGTGAGGGTGCAACATTGATACTACTACTCACCAAAATTTGGTAAAAGGTTGCCCTTGCTCTCACGGGTTGGTGGTGTTCTGTCTAATGCATAAACATATAATATAACATAATTTTCAATAAAAAATATTTTTTTTTGAGCTAAAAGAAAATCTTAAATTATTTATATGTAGACCACCTGTTTAGAAGGATCCATACAGTAAGCCTCAACGACCCAACCATAAAAAGTATTTTAAATAATTAGTAGGAATAAATATTTAAATAACATCATTCCTAAAATATAAAGCCAAATAATATGATAGTTTGGGAAGTCATTGAGGTTCGTCTCAAAGTGTGTGACATCCCCTACCTCTCGGTTCTTTGATTAACAAAATAATTGTTCCTACTTGAGACCTTCCCACTTGATTTTCCTACAACCAATAGTGAAAACTTAACTTTAAATTCTTGAAAACAAAACATTTGATCTTAATCAAGGATTTTCTTAAGTGACTTCGGTCGCTTCCTTATAGGGAGTTATAAACCCAAGTAATATAAATTTTATCTAATCTTCATATTGGGTAGGGGAGTTTTTTGTCACAAAATTCACAGACTAAACAAATGTCTTAAATTTCTTAATTTAAATGGTTGAGCTAACTAACAAGTGATATGCTCATCTCTCGGGGTGGTGTATTACTTTGGGTTTTGTTCTCAACTATCTAAACTATTAAATATACGAGATCTATTTGGTCTCATGTCTCAAAATTATGATGTTATTTTTAAATATATATAATAAATTAAATTAGTTTCTCAAAAAATCGACCAACAATGACTCTCAACCCGATAGAGACAAGCTCCGTAAGTGTTGTGAAACAATCGTCCATGGTCCTCTCAACAATCCAACACTCGATAGTAATAAGCTCTGTAAGAGGTGTATGATGATCGGTCACGTGCTAGTGACAAGCTCCACGAGGGGAGCATAAAGATCATCAACGACCTTTAAAAATTTTTGGCACTTAGCAGTGACAAGCTCTGTGAGGGGTGTGAAGCAATCATCCACAACCCCTAAAATAATCCAACACCCAACAACGATAAGCTTTGCAAAAAGTATATGACGATCGATCACCCTACAATGACAAAATCCACGAGGGGTGTATAACTATCATCAACAACTCCTATGAAATTTTGACACCTGAAAGTTACAAGCTCTGCGAGTGGTGAGAGACAATATTACTTGGCCAGAAACACTACTCATCACCCTACAATGACAAGATCCATGAGGGGTATATGATAATCATCCCTTATACCAAACTAAACAAAGCCTAAGAGATATATTTTCTCACCAACAATTTATAACAAACGATTGTTTATTTGAAAACATGATCGACAGATATTTAAAGAAAGACAATGTAAAAAATAAAAACTTGCTACTTCTAAAAACCTTCTTTCTTATATTTCCTTAAATTTCTATTACAAAGCTCAATGGAAATCTTTTCTTATAATGCTTAAAACAAAAAAAAAGTTTTTTTTTCTTCTCAGCACTAAACATTCAAGGATTCTCTGGCACCTTCCTCTTTGATCTTCCACTTCGTAGCCACGACCAGATTTTTCACCCGCTTGGTCGCATTCCTTGTCTTCAAGATCCAAAAGTAACATGTTGGATTCCTTCATCTCCTGCCATTTAGGATCAACCAATTTATGCTTCACAAACCTTTCAATGACAAGTAAAGTGCCAACCTTGATCTAGTAGGGGAGATCTTCAACGCACTCCTCTCGGTTAATCATTGAGAATATTTTCTCTTTCAACTTTCCATTCTCCTAGGGAAAAGCCACCACTTGAGCCTCATGCTTCTTGGCCTAAAACTTCTTTTCATGCAAGGATAGCTTCAATCTCTTCTATGCCATGATGTATCATTTCAACTATTGGACCCACAAGGAGGATCTCTCAACTTGTTTCTCAGCCCTGTCTAAGAGAAGAGCCTAAAAATGCGAGGCTTCCCAAGCAAGGGGATGGTATCGATTGGTAGCTTTAAGCATATCCCTTTGATACATCGACCTCAGTGTCTTCTCAAAAGAGGGGGGCCGAAACATCACCAATAGGGTTGACGGGTAATCCCCATTTAGGGGAGTACTAGAGAACCATTTCATCTCTCTGTGAATGAGTGTTTAGTGGTTGCTCGTCCATACTCTGGCTCCTGGATTATGTGTGAAAGGCCACTCAGACAAAATTTTCCCCTTTTTTGAAGGAGGAGGGGGCAAACATGTATCTGGAGCCAAAGCTTTCCTTTACCTTTGGGGGATGTCTCTTCTCATCCTCACCACAGCTCTATGTTCTCCCTTAGACTCTGTCCCGATCAAAATGAGATAAGAGGTGCGACTCCCCTCCCTCATTTCTTGTAAACCTATGAATGAGGTCTCTCCAAGAGTCATCACAAGAACCCCACCAACCGACCGATGGACTGATGAGGCACTAGAATCGGAAACACCATGGGCTTGGAGGTGATCCTCATCACTGCCTTTAGAAAAACCTAACAAAGCTACAAAAGTGTTGTGCCACAAAATTAATAATAAAAAGGAAAAAAGAAATAGTTTAAGCATATAATTACCTTCAACATCTTCTTTAGCCGATCCGGGCAGGTCTGACTGACCCTTGCCCTTGTTAGACAGGGGAATACCTCACTTTCCTCATATTTTCTTCAAAGTTGACCGTTCCTTGTCGCCCTTCTCCCGAGCCACTTCTCAATCATCGGACAAGATCCACAACCCTTTGGTCATTGTATCAGTGTTGCCCAATCCAAGCATACGCTCAACCACCTTTGGGCCATGATACGGGAATAAAGAGAGGCTTTAGCCCTTGATTAATGTCCCATGGTCTTAAAGATTCCCCGGTAAAGCTTTCACCTTCTTCACCTCGCAGTTCACAAATAAGTGCGGGTCCCCCAACCACTTGCGCAAGAGGCAATCAAAAACATCATTTTCCAATCCTTAATCTTATTTTTAAGGCTTAGAAGATGAATCTAGGGGCCAATTATGAATGGGATGTAGCCATCCAGACTGATTATGAACGTGATGAAAAGGTTGAACAACTCAATCTTCCAGGATATTCTTATCCTTCGACAGAAGAGAACAAAAGTCATGATAGAAGCCACCGAGTTCGAAAGAACCTGGGCAGGAAAGATCACAAATTGATTGAAGGTCGAATGAAACTCCCTGCATAATGACAGCTGAAGACCAATCTTGAATTGATCTTTATGAAAAACTAAGTAGGGAGCAAAATTGTCTATGGCTGGCTCATGGCTAGCCATCTGCTGAAGGTGAATTGAGGGATCAAGAACATAAATGTCTTGGATCTCCTTCACTTTTGTGGCAAAAAGAATGGAAACCTCCACAACCTAAATCGAGTCGAACGATTCTTGGGAAAGCCTTCACCATATGAACCTAGAAGTGTCGTACAGGAGAAGAGGAAAGGTAGAAATGACAGAAGGCTGAGGAAATAGAAATAATGGAGGCCTTGATAACTACCGCTCATATAAATACAAGGGAGAAGATGAAACGATACAACAAGACAACATACTGATTAAAGAAACCAAACACAAGTTTTGAGCTAACATTAATCATTAAAAACTATTTATTTAATTTTCATTTCATTATTTACCCTTTACATTAAACCTAAGAAGCTACTCTGAGAGAAAGAACCTCCCCAGGCGATTGCCAATAGCTCAATCTCTCGTACATGAACTCATCACCTAGCCTAAAAAGGTCATCTGACCATCCCTTGTCTGTACGAGAAGGCCACCTCTGATGGCCAAAAATTCCAAATAGAGGCACGCCATCTCCTTCTGAGCAGCGAACATCCCTGAAAAGCAGAAAATTCCTCACACAAAGCAATGGCTTCTTTCTTCATCCGATCAATTCTCATCAAAACCTTGCAAACTCCTCTATCATTACCCCCCCAAGATATCCCATAGTGCATGCAAACTGTTCCTCCATCCCTACAAGATGGTGCATTGGGGATTTAAAGGATTCTCGAAGTCCCTCAGTCATGTCCTCCTCCCTCGCCACACTGGGAGTGCATTAGCAATCTAAGATTTTGCCTTCACCAAGAGGTGGGTTCCTCTGGTTCGTCCTCTGATTCGCAGCAGCCTTTTATACAATAGTCGTATCCTCCGTAGGATCAACCTCAAGGATCAACCTCAGTATCTGATGAAAGGAAATTGATCGTCATGACCCCTATGGCTGCACTAAAGAAAGAAATACATGTATTCAAGGCTGACGATTTAAACAACTTGCCCAAAACCAGATCCCATTCAGACATGATGAAAGAGTTAACACTCTCATCATTTTTTCTTGGCTCTCCACCCACAAAGGAAAGGCCATCCTTCGGTAGCTGGCGACAATTATGCTCTTTTCGTCACCATATCCATGCCAATCTAAGAACTTATTAACCTCGCAACAATTTGAAGGGACGTTTCATTCCCATTGACGGGAATGTCCACCTGAATGGATGCTAAGTGGGAGGATCGCCAGATTGAGACTCGTTCTTGCAACGAGCCTGCAAGAGAATCAGAGTACCTAATCTAATCCTCATGATCGTCATTTTTCAATCTCTGCACAACGTTTTTTTGCTCGCTTCCCACCGAAGAGCTTCATCCCCTGGTTTTCGCTTCAAGTCCAATATTGGGGCTTAAGCCCACATACCACCGAGAGTCTTAAGAAGTGCATCTTTGTTAGGGGACGAGGATCTCTCACTGGGCATCGTTGCAAACTCAAGCATATGAACAAAAAAAAAATATCAGAAGCAAGAAAAGAGAAAAAAATTCTCGCGAGTTCTTTCCTACTATATGGCTTATTTATTGTAGCCTCAACGTAGAAATCCAGGGAAGTCATTTATTGAGTAATTATGTCATTCAATTTTGTAGTTGTATTTTTGTATTAGCAAAAAAATTCTCTTTTTCTTATGCGCCGTACAACTTTCGAGAAGCAAGTGAATCTCAAAATTAAATATGCACATAAAAAATATGACACAACGAATCTCAAAACTATCTGATACCCAGGACAAAACAATTGTTAGAGGGTCAAACGATCGGCTAACAACACAACATGGATCTTAGAAAGAGCAAGGTTCAAAGAGGAGTGATCGTTGCAAAATCGAAAAAACAATTATACACAAAACTATCTGGAGGTCATCCAAAGACAGTACAGATAGTCAACACAACTCGAGATGACCGATTAGCTAACAACACACTTGTCGATTGATTACTGATACACAACCCGAATTCGGTCGACTAATTGAGCTGGACAATTGAAAGCTATGGTGACCTAATTTAATATTTTACTCTATTTTTCTCATAAGTTACTAAAATAACCTCTAAAAAACTAATGATAGAAATATAAATTTATATTTGTAACATTCATACTTCAATATACACGTGTTTCCTAATAATCTTCCAAGTCAAAAGTTTGAAAAAGAAATTCACGTAACGCTTGTTTCTTGCATGAACCAGAGATTTGACGCGTGGACACGGACGTTCTGATTTTTTTATTTTTCAATTAATTTTCTTATCCAGCGCCTGAAAAGTTTGTCGTTCATCTTCTTCTTCTCCAAGGGAAGGAATTCCGGCCTTCTACCCTCTGAGATTCTCTAAAATTTCCAGTTTTGGGAAGGAATCAGAAAGTCCTGTGGAAAGGTTCTTTAAGATAGACGGTTAAGGTATTGTCTTTTGAATATGTCGATTTTTGTGGAGTTTCCTTTTATTTTAATGCTTCCTAGATTATGTAAATATATATTTGTTTTTTTATATAATTGAATTGTCAGAGGAGATGATGCGAAGACATGTATCCAAGCTTTTTTGGCATTGTTTGGGATCGCGGCGTTCTAATTATTCGGTAACTTAATCCTGAAATCTCTTGATTTTGATGAACTTGGAATGATACTATTTGCTGTATTTGGTTGTGAGTTTGTCCGGTGTGTTAATAATAGCTTATTTTTCGCCTCAGAATTGTGTTTCCTAAGGACTAAAAACGGCTTAACAAAATGCATGAAGATTCCCCCTATTGCGTGTTTGGGGTCGATGTATGCATTCTGATCCCTAAATTTACAGAGACACAATTTTTCATTATTCGACAACATGACCTCCAAAAATGCGCATGCCGATTTCAGGATGCTTGGAAGGGTTACAGTCTTACCCTTGAATTATGGAGAGGGAGGTTGACATACCTGTCTTTATCTTTCCAAAGGGCTGTTTCATATTTTTCACAATTGTGATTCAAAAATAGTAAAAGGTATGCTTTACTTGAAAAAGGAAATAAGTTCTATTTTTCCTAGGGGATGTTTGTTTACAAGTAGTATTTAGTAAATCTCAGAAATTCAGACTTTTGGTCTATTTGGGGTAGTTTAAGCTTATTAATAAGCTGCTGGCAATAACTGT
>NEWO01000673.1:323063-347114 GCA_003013225.1 Phalaenopsis aphrodite | reverse complement strand
AGCACTAGGACTCCCATCCAACTCAGGAGGTAACAAGAAAATATGTGTCTGTCACGTTAGGAAGGAAAGCACTAGGACTCACATCCAACCCAAGCAGTGACAAGAGAATATATGTGTTACATTGAGAAGGAAAGCACTAGGACTCACATTCAACTCAATAGGTAACAAGAAAATATGTGTGCGTCATGTTAGGAAGGAAAGCGTTAGGACTCACATCCAACCCAAGAGGTGACAAGGGAATATATGTGCTACATTGAGAAGGAAAGCACTAAGACTCACATCCAACTGAAGAGGTAACAAGAAAGTTTGTGCGTCACGTTAGGAAGGAAAGCGCTAGGACTCACATCTAACCCAAGCGGTGACAAGGGAATATATGTGCTACATTGAGAAGAAAAGCAATAGGACTCACATCCAACTCAAAAGGTAACAAGAAATTATATGTGCTGCATTGAGAAGGAAAACACTAGGACTCACATCCTACTCAATAGGTAACAAGAAAATATGTGCATCACCTTAGGAAGGAAAGCACTAGGACTCACATCCAACCCAAGCAGTGACAAGAGAATATATATGTTACATTGAGAAGGAAAGCACTAGGAATCATATCCAACTCTAGAAGTAACAAGAAAATATGTGCTACATTGAGAAGGAAAGAACTAGGACTCACATCTAACTCAATAGCTAACAAGAAAATATGTGTGTATCACGTTAGGTAGGAAAGCGCTAGGACTCACATCCAACCCAAGCAATGACAAGAGAATATATGTGTTACGTTGAGAAGGAAAGCACTAGGACTCACATCCAACTCAATAGGTAACAAGAAAATATATGTGTGTCACGTTAGGAAGGAAAGCACCAGACTCACATCCAACCCAAGCGGTGACAAGAGAATATATGTGTTACATTGAGAAGGAAAGCACTACGGCGTTCTCTTCGGTGTGAGGTTGAGCCTCGCGTGCAGATGTGATAGCTCTTGTTTCAATTACATGGACATCCATGAAATATTCCTCCAAGTAATCATTGTAATCAAAATTTTCATCGTCGCTATCGACGGAAACTCCGTGTTCTTGAGCTAACTAGGAAATCTTGATCCTGAGTTTCTCAGCTTTATCTTCAATTATTGATTCCTTGATCAATTTAAGATCTGGAGAACCCTGATGGACATCCTCTACTTGCTCCTCAATCTCGTTGGATATTGTTGCGACGATGTCAGATATTTCATACCCTGGTTTCATTTCTTGTTCTTGTCCCGCGGGCTCACTGGACTGTATCGGTGCAGCGACCTTGGGTACCCATACCTTTTTCTTTTTAGACGATGATGTCTTGAGACAAAGTGTCTTAGTAGAAACATTCGTATGTCAAGGAAAAGTATGCTCCTCGTGGTGTAGACCGACTATAGTGCCAGTTAATCATCTTGTCTTTTCCTTTGGAATTGTAGAAATGTCTCCATAATGGGTGACGGGTAAGATTTTTGGACCCAGTCTCGACTTAATCGGTCGACAACCTACGATCCTGGTGGTGTTATAATCAGTAGTAATCACTGCAGTATCAACTATATTCCCTAAATGGAACCAAACAGGGATGCAAGTAGGTGGCACTTCAGTTGTCTTGTGAGTCTGTCTGGAGAATTTGACATCCTTCAAAATTTCTTTCTTCATGCGAGGGGAAATTACGTCTCTCACTCATTTAAGTAACTTGCTAATTGAACATCCTTCTTTGGTAGCTAGCCTTTTGAAAATTGCACTAACTCGGGTGATAGGAGTGGATTTCTTCCCTTCCTCACCATGTTCATGAAGTGGTGGTAATGCGGCAGCGATTCTCCGGATACTCTCATGTCCATCGGTATCCGTCAGAGGATGGAATCTACTCTCTCGTAGAAGTGGATAAACTTCTAGTAAGATTTCTTCATCTTGATGAGGCTCCACCTCAACAGGTGTCTCCTTGGGATCCTGGGCATTGATGGCTCTCCGAACTCTTCTGTTGCGGTTCCTCTTTTGAGTTTGGGTCAGTGGTGCAGTCCTTGAACTTGATCCAATTTCAAACACCAGTGGTGGTATAGTTAATTCCTCAGTCTGATCCCCAATAATCATTACTTCTTTCCCCTTAGCAGGAGCGGGGCTAGCAGGTTTGGAGGGTGTCGTGACGGTAATAGTTTTAGACTTCTTGCAGGCAAAGAAGTCTTGAGGGCAGTTCAGGCTGAATTCTGCAGACAACTCTTGTATTTCTAGTGCGGTGATCTTCATCACTACAAATGGGGATTTCCTGTGGATGAACTCGAGATCTTCAAATCTTGCTCCAAATTTGATGGTAGGAGTGAGGTAACGGGCTTCGTGGCTCGTTGGCAGGTTGCAGCAAAAGGTCAGCATTGGGTAGGCCATTGCAGCAGGCTTGAAAACAGAAAGTTTCAGGGTTAGCTATATGGCCAAAAACCTCGTAATTTTTAGTGTAAGCACGGAAAGTAGAGGTTGATCTGTAGACTGTGCGGGTCTTAATTTATGGGCATTTTAAAATTTTGTTTAAGAAAAATCAAGAGGTGTAAAATTTAATTTATGTAAGAAGATTTCAAAGTGCGCGCAACACCACATGGTTTGCAAACTAGCAAGTCAAATTTGGAAGGGAGATGTAAAGTATTTTAGGACCCAGTGCAGGACCCGTTTTAGTGGCAGACAATGCCAGGTGGAACTAGTCCACCGACACACCTATTGGGGGTCCGACCCCACATGAAAATTTAAAAAGTCCTTAATGGCCTTCTGAACCCCTCTACTCAATGATGGTTGAACAGCTAGTCATGAAGTCCAAGGAGTTAGTCTTACTTTCTTAAGACAGAAATGGGTAAAGTATGTCAACAGAAGAAGTGTAATTTTTTCCAAGAGGGACATGGACATATTATCGATGGTGTGAAGATAATATTTCTTGATTTTTATGGAGAGAAAAGCTTGTCCCCAGTGGAGTTGCCAGAAGCTTTCGGTAGTATTTTGGTTAAGGAGCTGACCGTAAGAAGCTGTCGGTCATCAGAATCAAAATCTTGTCACCCGCTTCAGAAGGATGTTTTAATTTACATATATATTTAGTTTTATAAAAATATGAAATCAAACTGACCCCATATTTTTCATAGTTTAAATGAAAGAGCGTTGTACCTCAAATCTTGCATCTATCCCGAAGGAAAAACACATGACTTAAGGATGAGGCTCGATCAAATAAACTAAGGAATATATGACATCCGTTTGGTCTGTGAAACATTTGTATTTGCTAACAAGTTCCCCTATTTAATATAAAGAATTAAATAGGGTTTATATTAAGTTGGGTTTGGACATGCTTCCCATAAGGGCATGCCTCTATAGTTAATTACATCTTAAATGACAGAAGTCACCTGAGAAGACTATCGATAAAAATCAGAAAATATTATCTTCAAGGAGTTCAAAGGGTAGGACTTTTCAATGAGATCGGACATAGAGGTGTGAAAGGGGATTGGTTAAAATTTGGAACATTTTGTTGTAGAGTCCAAAGATGGAAGAACTAGGGGATGTCATGGATCTAGAGGGGAACTTTAGTGACTTCCCAAGCTATCCTGATGTTTGGCTTCATTTCTGAGGAGAAATATTTAGATGTTTTATCCTGCCAATTTTATTTGTTGGGGCTTAAATTCATGTGAAATGACCACACAAATAGCCTGGAAGATATGAGGATTTAGGTCGTAACAAACGACAACCTCAGATGGTCACCATGATGCCCACCATGCTGTTGAAGATGGTCGTGCTGTCCACCATGCTAGCTTCAAGCTCCTTGTCGTGGCGAGTTTAAGTTTTCTAATGTGTCAAGTTTTGATGTCAAATCAGGTGGCCTTATGATTGAAGCCCTTTAAATTTTATGGGGGCATGTTAGCATTGATTAGAGCGACACCAATTTGGATCCTACGGTTCCCTCGTTCCGACACCACTATTTTCTATTGGATTCACTTAGTCCAAATGAATTTACTAAACTCAACTTAATGAGTTCCATAATTTCATCTAGGCCGTGGGAAGCCTCGTTAGCAACCGTAGGTCCTCCTCCAAGGAATTCCCGATCATCCGATAGTTTTGTCTTAATTTAGTTGAAGTTGTAGTTTTGTGTGATGTTTGTGATTAAATTTTGAGTTGTTTTATATTTTGAATGTTGTGGGGGTGAATTTTATCTTGGTTGGTTTTAGTTTTAGTTTTGGTTTTGATTTTGTGGCTACCCTAATAGTTTTAATTTTCATGCAGGGTGACATCGTTGTTTAACATGCAAATTTGCATGTATAAAAGTACAGTATGAAAGTACAAGAAAGACAACGCTGAAAACTGTAAAAGCATACCTGACGAGTCTTCTCGTTCCACCACCTGAAACATAAAAATGCATGTTAAGTCAGTTTATATGCAACGAGGAACTAAAATTTTGACGGCCAATCTAACCCTAGGTCACATCTCAGTGGGTCCTCAGGAGTTTAATTAATGATGATGTTGTCAAGCAAGATATATTAAGTTTAGCAGATCTCCGTTGTATCTAACAGATCTAGAGAAAGGAGCAAGTCTGTGCTACTCTCTCGTTGTTTGGTGGAAATCCCAAATTTTTTTAAACTTATTATGTTGCTTAACAATTCATCTTGTAATAACCCTTAGTGCTCAGTGAGCATTGATGTCTCAATTATCCCTAAGAGTAAGGCAATTATCATATGTAATTTAATTTTTAAAATTATGTGGGTGAAAACCCTTAAAAATGCAAGTTAGTGTTATTGGAACACTTAGCCAAATTTTGGTCCAAATTAGGCTTGTAGTGTTTGAAAGAGGTTCTAATTTTCAATGATATTTACTTTTCTAATCCTCATTAAAATGAAACTTGATTCAGCCTAAGTCGCTACTAAGCTTTTAAGACCTAGGTGAGTGTCTTAATTAGTTTTGAAAAGGTTAAGCTTTAGGTGTTCATGATTCATGATTTGAATTTCATTTGAAAATCAAATAGGGGTATCAAATTGATTAATTATTGAATTCAAAAGTCATACCCTTAAGTCTTAGGTTCATTTAATTTTAATAAACTTCCAAATTTTAATAATTTAGAAATTTATTAACTTATCTTTTCAATTAAGAAAGCGAGGTTAGTTTCTACCAATTAACCCCTTTATTTCAAACATCCAAATAAACTGATTAAGATCAGAGGTTGCCCATTTTCCTCCTTGAATTAAGCCTAAATGTTAATTAAGGCTAAATTTCCAAAATTACACATTTGCCCTTAAGGCTCTAACACGTTATAATTTATCAAATTTAACCCAAATGACTTTGACATTTTTATCATGCCTTATTCATAGGTCAATTAAGACATCAAAGGAGAAAATGTGATTTTTCAAATTTTAATTTTATTTATATAATTATTCTCATGCAAAAATAGGATTTTTTCAAGGAAAAGTTCCAACTTGACCGAGGTAAATTCTAATTCCTTGAAATTTTTATTGGAGGTAGACCTAGAGTAGGCAGGCCTTTGGACCAAATTTCATGATTTTTTGAATTTTATTTGAATTTCAAGAATTTTTTTAAGTTATGGGGTATTTATTAAATAAAAAATATTTTAAATGGAGAAAATTAAGTTTTATAGTTTTAAAAAATCATCCCAAGGTTAGAGAACTCAGAGGAGAAAATTTTATATTTTTTTTTAGTTTTATTTGATTTATTGGAATCATTCTTATTGAAAACCCATTTTAGCCTTTAAAAATTATTTTTATGCTTTAAAATTCAGTATCTTTTTTTTTAGAAAATCTAGAAAAATATCTCAATTATTCCTAAGTGGTTCGAAAGCAATTTAGAATATTTCCATGAATTTTATTATTTTTGTGATTTTTATGATTTTTTAATTATTTAAATATTTAAAATAGGCTAAAAATGAAGTTTTTATTTTGAATACCATTTTCTTTTTAGAAAAATACTCCTAATCATAAAGAACTCAAAAAATAAGTTTTTATAAAATTTTGAATTATATTTTCATTTTTAAAAATCACTTAAGTGCCAAAAATATTATTTATCTTTAAAAATCAACTTAAGTTATCAAATGAAGTCAAATTACTTTGGAATTTTTAAGATGAGTTCTCTAGATCCTAAAAAAAAGTGGAAATCAAAAATCAAGTCATTTTGTTATTTTTATTTTTCAAAATTAATTATCTTAAGGATTTAGGGTTCGTGAAGATTAGGTATATTTTGAATGACTTGGCTCATGAGAAATTTTTCTAAAGGCTCTCTGATGATCATAAACTTCCCAAAATTTTCTTGGAATTTTCTAGGTAACATGCTAATTTCCATGATTATTTTAAGCAAATAATATATATAAGCTTGAAAAATACGATTCTCTGTCTATGGACCTCCTCTAACATTCAAAAAATCAGGGAATGTTCCCTATGACAGAGGCAACAACATGCTAAAATTTCAAGTCATAGTGTGATTACTACATGCATGGAGAATCAAAACATCCAAATGAGTATTTAATTAATTAAAAGTAAAATATGCATCAAATGGACTCCAAATCATTTTCACATTATTTTCCTCTATTCACTGAGCAAGTGGGTATTTTTATTTTATTTTTGTGATTTTTCCAAGATATGAATTTTTGAAGTTAGGGGTATTTAAATAAATAGGAAAAAATCTTATTTATCTATTTAAACAATGCGGCGCCATGTAGATCCTAGGCAGCTCCGAACTCCACGAGGCGCGCTCCCATTCGACGCCACCGTCCACGCAAGTTGCTGACTCGGCCCGCAGTTCATGTAAGAAAGCATTGTCCTGCTTGATCTCATCCGTTGATGAGATAAATGCACGATCGGACCATTCATCTTCTAGCCTTAAGATCTCTCTCATTTCTCAACCAAATTAAGTGATTTTTTTTTAAATGCTCATCTAGACTAGAAAAACACATCCATAAGGTGATGAAGCCATCAAATTAACTCTAAGAAAATGGAGAATTAAAAGAGGCTCTGGAGGGGGAGAGATTTTATTCATTGGCTCATAGAAGTGAAGCTTTGATCAGAGAGTCTTAGCATGTTTGGTGTGATCCAAGGGGGATAGGGACTAAGTCTCTAGTCTTGGTGTAAGGCCTAGGTATGATTTCAATCACACCTGGATTTGGGTGTTAGTCTAGAGCAATGATAGAGGCTCTGTGAGAGGGGAATTTGATGGGGCTTAAGCTTCTTTCATTGTTGTGAAGGTGTGGGTGAGGTTAATTTGAGTTTGGTAGACTGTGGAGGTGTATTGGGCTCTATCCTGATTTCTGAAAAGATTTTGAGCTCAAAATTGAACTCCGCCAGTAGAAATTGGTGAGGGAAAACAATTGGAATGCACTGAGGGGATCTTAGGGAATCTCTGTGGTTAGTTTGGGGAGGTCTCTCTAAGAAATTTTCAGCACACTCCTCCCATGGCCTTGGGAGGTGCTTTTTATAAAAATGGCTAAGGGGTGGCTGTCATGGCAAATTAGGGGTGTATTGTGATGCTTAGGTGCGGGCAGAGGAGCTCTACAATTTAATTTCTCTGAGCTGGCCTCTAGGTTTGATTTAGGTGAAGTTCCATGGGGGTGGCTCTCGGTTTTGAGCTTCTTCAGCGACTAGGCCGGTCGGTCATGGCAGGGGGAGGTGGCTAGGTGCTCAGAGTATCCAAAGGAATCTGTCAAAGCAATTTAATGAAATGGTTTTGGTAAGGGTATCTTAAGCAAGTGTATTTTTGGAAATAAGATACCTTAATTTGGGGGACTTTTGGTCCATGGATCATCTACCTTGGGTTAGATGGTTTTTTTCTCAGTCTTACGGTCTAACCAATGGCTGAGGTGGAGTTAATTTGATGACTTTAGGGTAGTTAGGCCATCTTTAATGCATGGGTTCAAAGTGGGTCCAAGTGATCAAAGCATGCGTTTGGGCTAGGTTAGCCATGTCAATTGACCCAATTAATTGACCAACATTGTGTATATGATTGTTATGAAGGTTTTTGGTGAAGGGTTGAAGTGATTTTGAGTTCAATTGGTAGGTCAATTTGAAGGATTTTTGAAATTTGGTCAATTTAGGCATGTTCGGTAAGACATGGGTCTAGGTTGAGCTAGCCATGGGATAAGTCCAAATTAAATGATCCACATGATCAAGGGAGATGTTGTGAAGATTTTTCATGAAGGGATAGAGTGGAAATTTTGGGGTTAAGGCCCTCCATTTGGTGAGATTTTAAGACATGGTCAATTTGGGTAAATTTGAGGCTTTTTGGAGTTAGGTTGAAATCAAATGAAATTAAGGCTTCATCAAGGCCAATGGAAGGTCAATTTTGATGTATGAGGATGTTATGAAGGTTTTTCAACTATAATTGTGGCCAATTTAGTGGACTATGGGTTCAATTTGATGGAACCAAGTCATGGGGCCAAATTGGGGTTTTGGTTTAAATCAAAATTGGGTTCAAATCATGGACCAATTGAGCTTGGATTAAGTCTATATTGGTCACATCAAGAGTTAAGTTGAGTTTATAATTGAAATTGGGGTAAATTGAGACCAATTGGATAGACATTTGAGGTGATTTGGGAAAAATATGGGCCTTTAAAGGGCAATTTAGGGGTTTTGGTCAAAGATGGTCAAATTGGCAAAATTGGGTAATGTGATAGTTGAGAAAAATGAAATTAAGAATATTTGGGGGGTTTTGGAAATTTTTGGGATTTTTTGGAGTTTTTTGAATTTTTGGGTAAGGAGGGGTATTTTGGTAATTTGGCCAATTTTTTGTGATTTTGGGTAGTTTGGGTGTTTTCAAGGTGTTTGAAATGATCTTTGAACCAAGTTGGGTATTTTGGGTAGATTTAAAAATTTTGGCCAAATTTGAGGTTCCAAAGGTATCTAGGTAATTTGGGGAATTTAGGGGCAAAAGGCTAGGTTGGGTGTCTTGGTAGAGTTGGAGTGCTAACCACCATCAATAAGCCATGGACCAATGGAAAACCCATTTTGGGTCCTCTATGTAGTGTTTTTAGCCAATACCTAGCTCGGGGCTAATGGGTTTAGGGGACCACCTACAAGAGTCTCCCAAAATTATCAAGGGACAAGAGCTAGAAATTCTGGGTTTAAGCTAGTGAGTGATTGTGAGTGTAAGTGATTGCAAGTGAGTGCCTTAGCCCTAGACCAACATACAGGGTCAACCCTAAGGTCCAGCAGTCCTAAGGGTGACTCATCTTGAGCTCCCCCATAATGACTCCCCTACTAAGTGCTAGAGGTTAGGACCAATATGTGAAACTTAAAGTTGAGTGGAGAAGAGTTTGGAATTTCTAATTGTGAGGGTTCCTTGTTTAGTTTTCTAAGAATAGTTAATAGGAAATTCCTATGGCTAGACCTTAAGCTACTAAAGAGGAAAAACTAAACCTCAACCAAAAGTGAGGTCAACAATACCTAAAACCCTTTATCTATCCCGAAGGATAAACACAAGACTTGAGGATGATGCTCGATCAAATAAACTAAGAAAGGTATGACGTCCGTTTGGTTTGAAAAACCGTTTTATTTGCCAACAATTTCACTTATTTAATATGAATAATTAAATAGGGTTTATATTAAGCTGGGTTTGAGAAAAGCTTCCTATAAGAGAAAGCCCCTATAATTAATTACAACTTAAATGAATGAAGTCATCTAAGAAAACTGTCGATAAAAATCAAGAAATATTAGCTTCAAGAAATTCAAAGGAAAGGACTTTTCAACGAAATCGGACAAAGAGGTATGAAAGGGGAATGGTTCAAATTTGGGACATTTATTATAGAATCCAAAGGAGGAAGAACTAGGGGATAACATAGATCTGGAAAAGAATCTCGGTGCCTTCCCAGTCTATCCTATTGTTTGGCTTCAGTTTTGAGGAGAAAAATTTAAGTGTTTTATCCTGCAAGTTTTATTTGTTAGGGTTTACATTTGTGTGAAGCAATCACATAAATAACCTGGAAGATGTGAGGATTTAGGTCGTGACGAATGACAACCTCGGAATCTTAAGATAAGTCAGCGCTTACATTGTACAGCAGAGCTGTACAAAGGCCTAAAGATGAGGTGAGGATTTATGTTGCATAAGTAGACAACCTCAAAACCCAATGGATTGGTTGTTTAATTCTAAGGAATTAATTGGTTTAGCAGGTGAAGTCATGTTTTGCTGTTGAAGATGGTCGTGCTGCCTGCCATGCTAGCTCCAAGCTCCTTACCGTGATGAGTTTGAGTTTTCTAGGGTGTCAAGTTATGATGTCAAATCAAGTGGCCCTATGGTTAGAGTTTTTTAAATTTTCATGGGGGATGTTAAATTTGATTAGAGCGACACCTGTTAGGATCCAACGGTTCCCTCGTCCCGACACCATTATTTTTTATTGGATTCACTTAGTTCAAATAAATATACTAAACTCAACTTAATGAGTTTCATAATTTCATTTAGATTGTGGGAAGCCTCGTTAACAACCGTAGGTTACCTCCTCCGAGGGATTCCCGATCATCTAATAGAAACGTCTTAATTTTGTTGTAGTTGTTATTTTGTGTGATGTTCGTGATTAAATTTTAAGTTTTTTTTTTATATTTTGAATGTTGTGGTGGTGAATTTTATCTTGGTTGATTTTAAATTTAGTTTTGGTTTTGGTTTTGTGGCTATTCCGATATTTTTAGTTTTCATGCAGGGTGACATCGTTGTCTAGCATGCAAGTTTTGCAAGTATAAAAAGTACAAGAAAGACAACACTGTAAACAGTAAAAAAAGTATGTGCAAGTCTTCTCGTTCCACCACCTGAAACTTGAAATGCATGTGAGGGCAGTTCATGTAGAGGCAGAAAAGTACGGTTTTTGTAGTTTTGCTAACCCTATGTCATATCTTGGTGGGTCCTTAGGAGTTTAGCTATATATGTTTTTGTTAAGCAAAGCACATTAAGTTCAGTAGACCTTCGAGGTATCCAACAAGTTAGGAGAAAGAAACAGGTCCATGCTTCCCTCTCACTACCTTGTGAAAGGCCTCAAGCTAATTTAAACTTATTTTGTTGCTTAATAATTCATCCTATGAATGTCCTAATGCTCAATCAACATTGATGTCCTAATTATCTTTAAGAGTAGGGTAATTATCATTTGCAATTTAATTTTGAAGATCATGTGAATGAAAACCCTTAAAGGGGCAAGCTTGTGTTGTTCGAACACTTAGCCAAATTTTGGTCCAAATTGGGCTTGTGGTATTTTAAAGGTCTTAAATTTTAGTTATGTTTGCTTTTCTAATCCTCGCTTAATCAGTCTTGATTTAACTTAGATCACTACTAAGCCCTTAAGACCTAGGTGAGTGTCTTAATTAATTTGGAAAAAGGTTAAGTTTTAGGTGATCATGATTCATTATTTGAATTTCATTTGAACATCAAATAGGGGTATTAAATTGATTAATTATTGACTTCAAAAGTCATACCTCTAAGTCCTATATTCATTTAATTTTAATAAACCTCCAAATTTTAATAATTTAGAAATTTATTAATTTATCCTTTTATTTAGAAAAGTGAGGTTGGTTTCTACCAATAAATCTCTTTTTAATTTTGATCATCCAAACAAGTTAATTAAGATCAGAGGTTGTCCATTTCCCTCCTTAAATTACCTAAATGTTAATTAAGGCCAAATTCCTAAAATTATACTTTTGCCCAAAAGGTTCTAACATTTCATAATTTGTCAAATTCAAATCAAATGACTTTAAAATTTTTATCCTACCTCCTTCAAGGGCCAATTAAGAAATCAGAGGAGAAAATGTGATTTTTTCAAAATTAAATTTAATTTATATAATTATTTTCACGCAAAAATGAAATTTTTCAAAGAAAACTTGCTAGCTTGACCAAAGTGAAGCCTAATCATTTGAAATTCTTACTAGAGGTAGACCTAGACCAAAGAGCCTTTTGGACAATTTCATGATTTTTTGAGTTTTATTTGAATTACCAGAATTATTTTAATTGCTATGGTTTTATTAAATATAAAATATTTTAAATGGGGAAAATTAAGTTTTGTATATTTGAAAAATCTCCTTGAGTTTATAAAACCTAGACAAGCAAATTTTATATTGGTCTTGTTTTTCTTCGATTTATTGGAATTATTTTAGTGGAAATCCATTTTTTAGCCTTTAAAAATTATTTTTAAGCTTCAAAATACCATATATTTATTTAGAAAATCAGGAAGAATATTCTAATAGCTTCTAAATGCTTAGAAAACAATTTAGAATATTTCCATGAATTTTATTATTTTTGTGATTTTTATGAATTCTTAATTATTTTAAATATTTAAAAATAGGCTAAAAATGAAGTTTTTATTTTAAACACCATTTTATTATTATAAAATTTCTTTTACAACAGAGAACTCCAAAAACAAGTTTTCATAATTTTTTGAGTTATATTTTGATCATTAAAAATCATTTTAGTGCCAAAAAAGTTATTTAACTTGAAAAATCAACTTAGGCCATCAAATGGACTCAAAATACTTTGAAATTTTTAGGGGAGTCCTCTAGATCTTAGCAGCCAAAACTGATATAATCTCATCTTGTTCTGTCCCAGTAGGACTATAGTTTGAATAAAAGCACAAAATATCAGGCGATAAATGGTAGAATATGTTGATTACCTCCGGTGAAAAAGGTACCAATTTGCTTCTGACCATGACTCGATATTTTTTACTTTATGTAAAATGCACTATTAGCCTAAGTAATGCACCCCTAAATGGTTTTATAAAACTTAAATGACTATTTTCTTCCCCTTTAACTCTTCTCTCTCTCAAAATTCTCCAATATAATTAATTCAATTTGAGGCTAAAATAAACAAACACTTATATTCATTCACGAACTATTAAAAACAACATTCAACACATAATTCTCATTCCAAAGAGTCTCGGATGAGGAAATTTTCCTAAATACAAACATTAAACAAACTTACACAATAACATACATAATCACATAAACACTAAAAATAAGACTTAACACTAATACATAAAACAACTTAATTCCATTCTTCATTTATTGGAAAAATTTTTTGTCTCTCATTAGTCTCTCCTTCGGCATTTGGAATAATGAGTTAATAAAACAAACGGTGGTGACGAGCTCTGATACAATCTTCTTCAATCCATTTCTTCTTAAGATACATCGCCTCATCCGCTTCCACTATATAACCGATATGGCTAAATTGCATTTTTAATTACCACCCAATATGCTCTAGATGTGCATTAACTTCCTTTACCTTTACCTCAATTGAAGCCACATCAGCCTCAAGTTTGTTGATCTATTCTGCTATTCCTTCGATATTAATGGCTAAGAAACCATTAAACATCTCTTATGCACTCTGACTAATGAATTTCTTCCTTTTGACCTCTTTCTTTTTCTTCAAATTCGTCTCACATGAAGACATTTTCTCTAAATCTCTCTTTCTCCTAGACTTTGGGGTTAGAATTTGAATTGTGGTGAAAATTCTTTATAAAATCCTTCTATTTATAGGCCAAAATCCTTCCTATAACTCCTAGACACGTCCTGAAACTGCCATGAAACATTTATGTTAACCAATTAGTGTCTAAAACTTCTAGAAATTGCATTTTCGCACATAGTTTTTATTGTTTGCGCTTAAGCATCGAGTATTGGCGCTTAAAAGCCAATACTTGATTTATCACCGAACAATTTAACGTCCAAATACTCATTCTAACATGTCTAAGTCACTTCATAAAGTCTTAAAATCATTACTAACACGAAATAGTCTCAAAAATACTACCCCAAATTTTCTTAATCACACGTAAAAAACAATCAAAGCAAAAGCACACTGATAACTATGGGTTGCCTTCTATAGAGTGCTTGGTTTAACGTCATCAACCCAACGTAACAAGTGCTTATTCTAGTTGACCCAACATCACTTGATTGTTCAATTTAAGTTGATCCCCTATAAAATAGGGTTTTAATTTATGACCATTTAATTTAAATATTTTTCCAGTTTTAGGATCTTTAATATCCACATCTTCATAAGGATAAACTTTCATCACAACAAATGGGCCCATCCACCTGGACTTAAGTTTGCCTGGAAATAATCTTAACCTTGCATTATATAGCAAAACTTGTTGCCCTGGCTGAAACTTTTTTGTAAGAATCCTTCGATCATGCTACATCTTCATCTTTTCTTTGTAATCTTAGCACTTTCATAAAACTCGTTCCTTATTTCTTCAAGCTCATTTAATTACAATAATTTTTTCTCACTAGTATCTTTCAAATTATAATTGAACTTTTTAATCGCTCAATATGCTTTATACTCAAGTTTAACTGGAAAGTGACAAGCTTTCTTAAATATTACCTTATATGGGGACATTCCTATAGGAGTTCTATATGCAGTTCTATAAGCCCACAAAGTATAGTCAAGTTTGAATGACAAATCCATTTTTGTTGGATTTACACATTTTTCCATAATTCTTTTAATTTCATGATTGGATAATTCAGCCAAACTACTTTTCTGACGATGATAAGCAGTAGCAATAATTTCTCCATTATAACATTTCTTAAATGTCTTCCCCCATCAGTTATGATAACTCCCGGCATCCCAAATATGCAAAACATGTTCATTTTTTAAAACTTTGCAACACTTCGAGCATCACATCGAGGTAAAGCAACAACTTCTTTCCATTTGGATACATAATCCACTACTAACAATATATATAAATTTCCAAAAGATGGTATAAATGGTCCCATGAAATCTAATGCCCAAACATCAAATATTTCAACTTCTAGCATATAATTGAGGGGCATTTCATTTCTTCTAGAAATATTTCCTACACGTTGACATCTATCACAAGTTTTGATATAAGCATTAACATCTCTAAAGATAGTAGGCCAAAAAAAATCCATATTATAAACTTTTGTGTGTTATTTTATCAACACCAAAATGTCCCCTAAATTAGAACTATGACATTTTCAGATAATTTCATAAGTCTCTTCTAAAGGCACACATCTTTTAATAATCAGATCCTTCCCTTGTTTATATATAAATGGGCCATCCCAAAAATAAGTATTAGCTTCAGACATTAATTTCCTCTTTTGTTTGTATGTCATTCCATAGGGTATAATATCACTAACAAGAAAGTTCACAATGTCGGCATACCACGGAACACGCCACTCATTAATATTGAACATTTTTTCATCTGAAAAATGATAATTAATTTATTTTTCAAAATTGAGAGGTTTTTGTAATTCGAGCTTGGACGAATGATCAGCAATTTGATTTTCAGTCCCCTTTCTATATACTATTTCAAAGTCAAATTCTTGCAGAACAAGAACCCATCATATAAGTCTAGGATTAGCATCCTTCTTTTCATTAAGTACTTAATAGCAGAATGATTTGTATGCACTATACATTTAATTACAATTAAGTATGATCTAAATTTATCAAAAGCATATATTATTGCTAATAACTCTTTTTCAGTTGTTGTATAATTAATTTGGGCTTCATTCAGAGTAGCATAGTAAATTACTTTGAAAATTTATCATTTCTTTGTCCTAAAACAGCTCTAATATCATAATCACTAGCATTACAAATCAATTCAAAAGGTTTTCCCCAATCTAGTGAAATTATAATTGGTGTAGTGACTAATTTTTCCTTTAATAGCTCAAAAGCTTTTAGGCATTCTTCATCAAAATTGAAAATTACATCTTTCTCCAGTAAATGGCATAAAGGCTTAGCAATTTTTGAAAAGTCTTTAATATATCGCTTATAGAATCCAACATGTCCTCAAAAACTCCTAATTTCTCTTACATTTGTTGGATAAGGTAAATTAGCGATCACTTGAATTTTAGCGGGATCTACTTCCATTCCATTTTCTGATATTTGATGTCCTAATGTAATTCCTCCTACTATCATAAACTGGCATTTTTCCCAATTAAGAACTAAATTTGTTTCTTCACAGCATTTGAGAACTTTAGATAAATGTTTCAGACATGAGTCAAATGAAGTTTCAAACACTAAAAACTCAGCCATAAAGACTTCAATCTATTTTTCAATTAAATCACAAAAAATTGCATCATACATCTTTGAAATGTAGCAGGAGCATTACATAAACCAAAGGGCATTATTTTAAGAGAAAATTTACCATAAGGATTGGTAAAGGTTATTTTCTCTAGATTATTAGGAGTTATTTGTATTTGGTGATAACCAATAGATCCATCTAGGAATTAAAAGTATTTATGCCTAGCAAGTCTATCCAACATTTGATATAACAAGGGTAGTGGAAAATGATCTTTCCTTGTGGCGAGATTTAATTTTATATAATCAATGCATATTCACCACCCTATGACTTATCTAGTAAATATTAATTCATTAAGTTCATTTACAGTCACAGTTACTCCTCCTTTCTTAGGAACGTAGAGAATTGGACTAACTCAAGCACTATCTGAAATAGGGTAGATATTTCCAGCATCTAACCACTTTAAAATTTCTTTCTTAACAACTTCTTTCATAATAGGATTCAATCTCCTTTGAGGATCAGCCCTGGATTGTAGTTCTCTTACACATTTTCTACACTAAAAAAATTTTAACTGAGAGTTTTTCTTCATTAATCAGAATTTTAACTAAATTCTCCTACTCATTTCTAAAATCAAATTTTACTTCCCTAATATAACTTCATATACATGTTCATTTTTTTTAAATCAAATTCACTTGTAGCACATTTGAGAACAAACAAAATTTAAGTTTTGAAAATATTTTTCATTCCCCCCAAACTTAAATTTTTAACAAAATTTAAACAGTTTAGCAATAGGTATAAAAAAGCAGGAATGAAAAATAAATAACATGCTTATAGAAATTTTTATATCCTAATTATACAAGTATAAAACTAAAAATAGGAGTAAAATTAATTTTTAAATAATTTTCTTTCATTTTCAATTCAATTCAACATGTAGAGATTTAATAGACTTCTAATTAGTTGGTACAAACATAAAAACAAACAAACACGCTAACTTTGATTTCCAGTCTTAACATAAAAATTGATTTCCAGTCTTAAGATAAAAACAAACACACTAACATGATAAAATAAAATACAGGGTAGTAGTTTTCTGAGTTTAAATTTTTTTTAAAATTAAAGTTAGCAAGATTTTCAACTTTTCACAAAACATAGAATTAAGTTCAATCCTAGATTAATTAACACAGTACTCAACACAAGTGTAACAATTACTACCCTAGAATTTTAAAACAAACTACTATAAAAACACAACATCACAATACAATTAAACAAAATAAAAGTCTCATACATCACAAAGTCTAAACAGGTACACAAACGCAAATGTAGCAAGTCCAAAACATTAAAAAACACATCACATAACATGTCTCAAGTCCAAACATAAAAATAACCAACACATCACAAGTCTCAAGTCCAAAGCACATAGTCTAACATATATTATAAACATAAAAATAAATAAGTCCTCCTCTTCATTCTTGGTGTCATTCTACAAATTTTCATAAAATTCCACAATAACCTCAAAAATCAAGTTTAATCCACTAAACTTAACTCCTATAAGTATAAACTACACTTTCTATAAAATTTCTATATATTTTTCCTTATTTTTCACCATGAATAGTGAATTTAGGGTTCTTCAAAATGTACTCAAAATACATGGTAAAAATCCAAAATTTTTACATAGAAGTAAAGCTCTTACCTTAAGAAATCTGAATCTAGTAAATTTTGCTCAATTCCACCAAGAAATCTCCACTTAATGACTTGTCCTAGCTCTCTAAATCACAAACTCGAGAGGAAGAAGATGACAGCGAGGGTGAAAATAGTGATTTTCGGGTTTAATTTTCAATTTTAACTGTTCGCAAACCAGTTTTTGTGAACCGGCGCTTAAGCGCGGGTAAGTGGCACTTAGGCTTTTGCCTCTCGGGTTACATCGCGCTTAAGGGCGAGAATGTGGTGCTTAAGCGCCATTGCATGATTTTTCAAATTTTTAAATTTAAGTAAAATGCACTATTAGCCTAAGTATACCACCACTAATTCGTCTCTTAACACTTAAATGACTACTTTCAACACCTACAACTCTCCTCTCTCTCTAAATTCTTCCATATAACTCAATTCAATTCAAGACAAAAATAACACTTATTTTTACAAAAATAAACATATAAATTCATTCACAAATTCATTCACAAACTAGTACAAGTACATATAATACTTAATTCTCACTCCAAATAGTCTCGGATGAGAAAATCTTCTAATTACAAACATTTAACAAACTTAAACAGTTAACACATAAAGTTCATAAACACTAAAAATAAACACTAACACTTAAAAATAATGAATCCAAACAAACAAACTCAAACATAGAACTTAATTCCACTCTTCATTTGATGGGACAAACTCCGGTCTTTCATTAGCCGCTCCTGGGGCAATCAGAATAAAAAGTTGATAAAACAGACGATGGTGACGAGTTCTGATACTATCTTCTTCAATCCATTTCTGTTTAACATATATCTCCTTATCTGCTTCCTCTATAAAACTAGTATGGCTAAATTATATTTTCAATTGTTATCCTATATGCTCAAGATGTGCATGAATCTCAATTTCCTTGGTCTCCAATAAAATCATGATTGTTTCAATTTTGTTGATCTTTTCTGATATTCATTCGATACTAACGACTAAAAAACCATTATACATCTCTTGCGCACTTTGACTAATGAATTTCTTCTTCATGGTTTTTTCCTTCTTCTTCAAATCCATCTCTCATGAAAACATCAAAATCTCTCTCTTTTAGACTTTTAGGGCTAAAAATGATCTAGGGTAAAACTCCTTTACAAAACCCTTCTATTTATAGGTCTAATTCCTTCTTATACTTCTATGCACATCTTGGAACTGCCTTGGCCCATTTTTACAAACAAACTGGCAGTTAAAACTTCTAGAATTTGAATTTCACATATGTTTTTTAACTGTCGCGCTTAAGCGCCGAATATTGGTGCTTAAGCACTAGTGCTCAATTCTGCATCAGTCAACTTAATGTCCAAATTCTCTTTCTAGCCTGTCTAGATCACTAAATAAATTCTTACAATCATTATTAACATGAAATAGTCTCAACCCTAAATACCACCCCAAATTTTCTTAATCACACACAAACACATTCAAAGAAAAACACACTGATAACTATGAGTTGCCTCCCACAAAGATTTTTATTTTACGTCATCAACCTGACGTAACCAGTGCTTATTTTGGTTGACCCAACATCATTCGATCATTAAATTTATGTTGATCCCCTATAAAATAAGGTTTCAGTCTATGACCATTCACTTTAAACACTTTATTAGTTTTAGGATCCTTAATATCCACAGCTCCATAAGGATATACTTTCATCACAACAAATGAGCCCATCCACCCAGACTAAAGTTTTCCTGGAAATAATCTTAACCTTGCATTATATAGCAAAACTTGTTGCCCTGACTGAAAATTTTAGTAAGAATCTTTTGATCATGCCACATCTTCATCTTTTCTTTATAAATCTTAGCACTCTCATAAGATTCATTCCTTATATCTTCAAGCTCATTTAATTGCAATAATCTTTTCTCACTAGCATCTTTCAAACTATAATTCAACTCTTTAATTACCCAATATGCACTATGCTCAAGTTCAACTGGTAAGTGACAAGCTTTCCCAAATATTAGCATATATGGAGACATTTCTATAAGAGTTTTGTATGCAATCCTATAAGCCCAGAAAACATAGTCAAGTTTGACTGACCAATCCATTTTATTGGATTCACTAATTTTTTCATAATTCTTTTAATTTCTTGATTGGATAATTTAGCTAAACCACTTGTCTTAGGATGATAAGCAGCAGCAATTTTGTGATTTATATGATATTTCTTTAATAATTTCTCCATTATAGCATTTCCAAAAGGACTTCCCCCATCAGTTATGATAATTCTAGGCATCCCAAATCTATAAAATATGTTTGTTTTCAAAAACTTTGCAACACTTTGAGCATCACATTGAGTTAAAGCAACAACTTCTATCCATTGGGATACATGGTCCACTGCTAACAGTATATATAAATTCCCGAAAGATGGTATAATAGTCCCATAAAATCTAATTTCTAAACATCAAATATTTGAACTTCTAGCATATAATTGAGGGGGATCTCATTTCTTCTAGAAATATGGCCAACTCGTTGACATCTATCACAATTTTTGATATAAGCATTAATATCACTAAAGATAGTAGGCCAATAAAATTCAGATTGTAAAATTTTGTATGATGTTTTATCAACACCAAAATGTCCCCCAAAATCAGAATTATGATATTTTTGGTAAAGGTAGACATCTTCGAATAATAAGATCCTTTCCTTGTTTATATAAAAATGGGTCATCCCAAAAATAAGTCTTAGCTTCAGAAATAAATTTCCTCTTCTGTTGGTATGTCATTCCATAAGGTATAATATCACTAACAAGAAATTTTACAATGTTGGTATACCATAGAACATGTCACTCATTAATTTGAATAGTTTTTCATCTGGAAAATGTTCAATAATTTCTTTTTAAAGATAGAGTGGTTTTTCTAACTCAAGCCTGGACAATTGATCAGCAATTTGATTTTCAGTTCTCTTCCTATCTAATATTGTAAAAACAATTTTTTACAAAATAAGAATCCATCTTATTAGTCTAGGTTTAGCATCCTTCTTTTTCATTAAGTACTTTATAGCAGAATGATCTGTATGCGCTACGCAATGAGTTCCAATTAAATATGATCTAAATTTATCAAAGGCATATACTATCGCTAATAACTCTTTTTCAGTTGATGTATAATTAATTTGGGTTCCATTAAGAGTTTTACTAGCATGGTAAATTACCTTGAAAATTTTATCTTATCTTTCTCCTAAAACTGCTCCAACAGCATAATCACTAACATCACATATCAGTTCAAAAGGTTGTCCACAATTTAGTGAAACTATAATTGGTGTAGTGACTAATTTTTCTCTTAGTAACTTTAAAGCTTTTAGGCAGTCTTCATCAAAATTGAAAATTGCATCTTTCTCCAGTAAATTGCATAAAGGCTTAGAAATTTTTGAAAAGCCTTTAATATATCGCCTGTAGAATCCAGCATGTCCTTAAAAACTTCTAATTTCTCTTACATTCGTTGGATAAGGTAAATTAACGATCACTTGGATTTTAGCCGGATCTACTTTCATACTATTTTCTGATATTTTATGTCCTAATACAATTCCTCCTGCTACTATGAATTTGTATTTTTCCCAATTAAGGACTAAATTTGTCTCTTCATAGCGCTTAAGAACTTTTTATAAATGTTCTAAACATGAATCAAATGAAGTTCCAAACACTAAAAAGTCATCCATAAATACTTCAATTCCTTTTTTAATTAAATCAACAAAAATTGCCATCATAGATCTTTGAAATGTAGCAGCAGTATTACATAAACCAAAGGGCATTCTTCTAAAAGCAATTGTACCATAAGGACTGGTAAAAGTTTTTTTCTCTTGTTCCTTAGGAGTTATTTATATTTGGTGATAACCAGTATATCCATCTAGAAAATAAAAGTATCTATGCTCACTTAGTTTATCCAGCATTTGATCTAGAAAGGGTAATGAAAAATGATTTTTCCTAGTGAAAAGATTTAATTTTCTAAAATCAATGCATATTCACCACCCTACAACTTGTCTAGTTGGTATTAATTCATTATGTTCGTTCACATTCACAATTACTCCTTCTTTCTTAGAAATGCAATGAATTGGACTAACTCATGCACTATCTGAAATAAGGTAGATAATTCTAGCATCTAACCACATTAAGATTTCTTTCTTAATAACTTCTTTTATAACAGGATTCAATATCTTTTAAGGATTAGCCCTAGTTTTGCAGTTCTCTTCCATATGAACTCTATGCATACAAATTGAAGGATTGATTCATTTAATACTAGGTATTGTCCATCCAAAGGCTTTCTTAAAATTTTTCAAAATTTTCATCAATCTTTCTTCTTCTTCTAGCGTTAATTTTGAGAAAATTATAACTGGTAAAGTAGAGGAATCTCCTAAAAAGACATAATTTAAATGATCAGGAAGTAACTTCAACTCATGTTCTAGAGGTTTTTCTAATGATGGACAGGATGATTTATCTTTTTCTATCGTGTCCAAAATTTCAAAACTTTCTGGAACATAGTTTGAATCTTCCTTAAAAAGATCTTCACATTGATTTAATTCCTCTTCTTGCTTGTGTTCCAATTCTTTTACTTCAGATTTTTCTTCATAATTAATTTTGAAATGGCATTCACTCAAGTATCTTATAACATCTATTCTATAACATTCATTATCTTTATCTTTTGCAGGATATTTCATTGATCTTGAAATGTTAAAAGTAACAGTTTGATCATTGACGCACATTGTTGATTCCCCTTTTTGCACATCTATCATTGCTCTTCTTATGGTTAGGAAAGGTCTCCCTAAGATGATAGGTATCTCTTTATCTTCCTCCATATTCAGCACAATGAAATCAATAGGAAAGATAAATTGATCCACTTTCACTAGGACATCTTCTATAACTCCTTTAAATTATTGTTGACCTCATTTTTGGTTGAGGTTTAGTTTTTCCTCTTTAGTAGCCTAGGGTCTAGCCATAGGACTTTTCCTGTTGACTATTCCTAGAAAACTAGACATGGAACCCTCACCACTAGAAATTCCAAACCCTTCTCCACTCAGTTTGAAGTTCCACATATTGCTCTCAACCTCTAAATACTTAGTAGGTGGGGTCACTGTGGGGGAAACTCACGATGAGTCACCCTTAGGATTGTTGGACCTTAGGATTGACCCTGGGTTTTGGTCTGGAGCTAAGGCATTCACTATACTCACTAAACTCATCTACACTCACAATCACTCACAACCCTGAACTCAAATTTCTAGCCTAGATCCCTTGATCTTTTGGGATACTCATGTAGATGGTCCCCTAAACCTACTAGCCCTAGGGCTATGGTTTGGCTAAGACCACTATGTAGAGGACGCAAAATGGGGTTTCCTTTGTTCTATGGCTTATTGGTGATGATTGGTACCTCAACTCTACCAAAATACCCATCTTGGCCTTTTACCCCTAAAACACCTCCTAATTACCAAAATACCCCTCTTGGGCTCAAAATCCCAAAAATTCCAAAAGTTCCCAAAAAATCCCAATAAATCCCAAATATTTCTAATTTCATTTCTCTCAACTATTTTATGACCCAATTTGGCCAATTTGACCATCTGTAACAAAAATCCCCAAATTGCCCTTTACAGACTCAAATTTCCCCAAATCCAACTCAAATGCCCATCAATTGGATCTTAATTGACCTCAATTCCAATCCTAAACTCAAATTCACTTTTTATATGACCAAACTAAACCAAATCCAAGCTCAATTGGTCCATGATTTGAGCCCAATATTGATTTGGGTCAAAACCCCAATTTTAACCATATCACCTAATCTCACCAAATTGAACCCATAGCCTAGTCAATTGGCCACAATTAATGTTGTAAAATGTTTATGACATTCCTATACATCAAAATCAACCATCAATTGGCATTGGTGAAGCCTCAAATCCATTTGATTTTGGCCTAAATCCAAAATTCCCAAATTTAGCCCCAAATTGGCTAAGTCCCTAAATTTCACCCAATTGATTGCCTTAAACTCCAAATTGGCATCCAATTAATGTTAGAAACTCTTCATGAGGTCCCTATTGACCATTTACAACAATCAATTTGGACTTAGCCCAAGGCTAACCCAAGATAGACCCAAGCCTAGCCCAACATGACCAAATTGATTAAAGTTCAAAATTCCTTCAAATTGACCCTTCAATTGAACTCAAAAACACTTCCATCCTTCACCAAAGTTATTCCATATGATCATCAACACCAAATACAACAATTATTTGGGCTAATTTACATGGCTAACCTAACCCAAACCTAAGTTTTGGTCATTTGCACCACTTGGACCCATACACTAAATGTGACCTAACCACCTTAAAGCCACCAAATTAACTCCACCACAGCCATTAGTTGGATTTAGTGACCAGTCCAAAAACCATAAAATCACCTAAATCAAGTCATGGACCAAA
>NEWO01000673.1:263132-299350 GCA_003013225.1 Phalaenopsis aphrodite | reverse complement strand
TCTCATAGAGCTTTCCTAAGATCCCCTCAGTGCATTCCAACTATTTTTCCCAATCAATTCTCATTGTCAGAGCTCAATTTTGAGCTTGAAACCTTGCCGGAAACCAGGACATAACCCAATATACCTCCACAGGTCACCAAACTCAAATTAACTTCACTCACACCTTCATAACAGTGAAAGAAGCCAAAACCCTATAAAATCCCCCTTCCACAGAGCCTCTACCATAGCTCTAGACCAACACCCAAATCCGGATGTGATCGAATTCCAACTTAGGCCTTACACCAAGACGAGGGACTCAATATCTAGCCTCCTTGGACCCCAACGAACGTGTCGAACCCCTCTGATAGAAGTTTCACTTCTCAGAGCAAAAGTATAAAACCTCACCTCATCTCGAGCCTATTTTGATTCTCCATTTGATTATGCTTAATTAATTGCATGATTACCATATGGATATGTTTGTCTCATTTAGACGAGTCCATAAGATCAAACCCAAGGTGATTTGGTTGAGTCTAGGTTGAGATCTTAGAGTTTTAGTGTGGACGATCACGGGATCATCCTATCGTGGACGATCACAGGGAGTCGTTCGATCGAGCGTGTATCAAATGAATGGAGGAGATCGAGCCAGACAGCGCTCCGAGACGTAAACCGCGGGCCGAGTCAGCAGCTACGTGGATGGCGGCATCCAACCAGAGTGCGCCACGCATGCCTTAGAAGCTTCCTAGGATATAGTCAGCACGCCTGGTTTAAATAGATAAATAGGGCTTTTTATTATTTATTTAAATACCCCTAACTTAGAAAATTTATAACTTTGTGTAGAAAAATCACAAAAATAAAATAAAAAAACTCCCTTGCTTAGTGAATAGAGGAGAATGATGTGAAATAAATTTCAAGTCCATTTGATGCATAAAATATTTTTAATTAATTAAACACTGTTTCAGATCATTTGATTCTCCATGCATATTGACAAATAACCTTGGCTTGAAATTTTGACATGTTGTAGTCTCTTTATGGGGAAACATTCTTTGATTTTTTCAAAGTTAGAGGAGGTTCCTATACAGAGATCCATATTTTTCAAGATCTTCCACATTATTTCTTTAGAATAATCATGGAAATTAGCATATTGATTAGAAAATCCTAAGAAAATTTTGGAAGGTCCATCATGACTAGAGAAGTCTTTGAAAATAATTTCATGGGTCAATTCATTTAAAATACCCTTAAACCTTACAAAAAATAAATCAATAAAATAATTAATTTTGGAAAATATAAACATTTAAATGACTTAATTTTTTATCTTCACTATGATTTATGATCCAGAAAACTCATCATAAAAAGTTCAAAATATTTTGAGTTTATTTGATAGCTTAAATTGATTTTCAAAGATAAACATCATTTTTAGCACTTAAATGATTTTTAAAAATCAAAATATAACTAAAAAAATTACGAAACTTAGTTTTTTGAGTTCTCTGTGATTAGAGATATTTTTTAAAAATAAAATAATATTTAAAATAAAAACTATATTTTTAGCCTATTTTAAATATTTAAATAATTAAAAATTCATAAAAATCACAAAAATAATAAAATTCATGAAAATTTTCTAAGCTGCTTCTTAATCACTTAGGAACAATTAGAATATTTTTCTTGATTTTCTAAATAAAGATATTGAATTTCAAAGCTTAAAAATAATTTTTAAGGGCTAAAAATGAGTTTTTCACTAAAATAATTCGAATAAACCAAAGAAAAATCATAAAATTATAAAATTTGCTCCTCTGAGTTTTCTAACCTTAGAGAGATTTTTCAAAAATACAAAACTTAATTTTCACCTCTTAAAATATTTTATTTTTATTAAATAGCCCATAACTTAAAATAATTCTAATAAATCACAGAGAATTCAAAAAATTATGAAATTTAGTCTAAAGGCTTCTTTGAAAAATCCAATAAAAATTTCATAATTCAAAAAATTATGAAATTTAGTCTAGTAAAAATTTCAAAAAATTAGAATTTACTTTGGTTAAGTTAGGAATTTTCTTTGAAAAATCCTATTTTTGCATAAAAATAATTATATAAAATAAATTCAATTCTAAAAAAACATATTTTCTCTTCTGATGTCTTAATTGACCCATGAATGAGGTAGGATAAATTTTTCAAAATCATTTGAATTTAATTTGATAAATTATGAAGTGTTAGAGCCTTAAGGGCAAATGTGTAATTTTGCAGATTTAGTCTTAATTAACATTTAGGCTTAAATCAAGGAGAGAAATGGGTAACCTCTGATCTTAATAAATTCATTTGATGTTTGAAACACAAAGGGGTTAATTGGTAGAAATCAATCTCACTTTTCTCATTAAAAAGATAAGTTAATAAATTTCTAAATTATTGAAATTTGGAAGTTCATTAAAATAAAATGGTATGAGTTTTGAAGTCAATAATTAATCAATTTAATACCCCTATTTTGATTTTCAAAATAAAATCTAAATTATGAATCATGACCACTTAAGGCTTAACCCTTTTCAAAACTAATTAAGATACCCACATAGGTATTAAGAGCTTAGTGGTGACTTATGCTAAATCAAAATTGACTAAATGAGGATTAGAGAAATAAACATAACATAATCAAACATCCTTGAAACACAACTAAGCCCAATTAGGATAAAAAAATTTGGCTAATTGTTCAAATTACACTAACTTCCCCTTTAAGGGTCTTCACCCACATAATTTTCAAATTAAATGATAAATGATAATTACCCATTTCTTAAGGATAATTAAGACATCAATGTTCACTGAGCATTAGAAGTATTTACAGGATGAACAATTAAGCAACATAATAAGTTTAAATGGACTCGATGCTTTTCACCAGTTGGTGAGAAGGAGGCATGGACCTGCTTCCCCCTCCTAACTTGTTTGATACCTCAGAGGCCTATTTAACTCAATATTCTTCGCTCAATGAAATCATCCTTAAACTTTTAAGGACTCACCAAAATATGACATAGGGTTAGGAAAACCACCAGAACTTTACTTTTTCTGCTCTTCATAAATGCCCTCACATGCATTTTTAAGTTTCAAGTGGTGGAACGAGAAGACTAGCTAGGTACGCTTTTACAGTTTATAGTACTGTCTTTCTTCTGCCTTTTCCTTACATGTTTTATGATTGCATTTACTTGCATGTATGAAAACAACATAAACTTGCATGTTAACCATAACCATAACCTGAAACCAAAACTAAAATAAACCAAGATAAAATCTACCGCCACAACATTCAAAATATAAAACAACTCAAAATTTAATCACAAACATCACACAAAATCACAACCTCAACTAAATTAAGATGTCTCTATCGGATGATTGGGAATCCCTCGGAGGAGGTAACCTACGGTTAATAACGAGGCTTCCCACGGTTTAAATGAAATTACGGAAACCATTAAGTTGAGTTTATTAAGTTCATTTGGACTAAGTGAATCCAAAAGAAAATAGTGGTGTCGGAACGAGGGAACCATAGGATCCTAATCGGTGTTGCTCTAATCAACTTTAACATGCCCTCATAAAATTTAAAGAACTTCAACCATAGGGACACCTGATTTCACATTATAACTTGACACACTAGATAAAATAAACTTGTCGCGGCAAGGAGCTTGGGGCTAGCATGGTGGGCAGCACGACCATCTTCAACAGCAAAACCTGTCTTTCCCAGCTAAACCAATCTTCATTCCTTAGACTTAAACAATAAAGTCATAGGACTTCGAGGTTGCTTGCTTATGCAACGTAAATCCTCACCTTATCTTTAGGCCTTTGCATAGCCTTGCTATACAATATAAGCCCTAATCCTTTATATTAAATAGGGGAACTTGTCAGCAATTACAAACGGTTTCGCAGACCAGACGGACGTCATACTTTCTTTAGTTTATTTGATCGAGCTTCATCCTCAAGTCTTGTGTTTATCCTTCTGGATAGATACAGGATTTGAGGTACAGTTCCCTTTCATTTTAAACTATAAAAAATATAGGGTCAGTTTGATTTCATACTTCAACGTCCTTCCGAAGCGGGCGACGGGATTTCAATTCTAGCGACCGACAGCTTCTTACAGGCAACTCCCCGCCAACCAAAAATAACGCCGACAAGCATTAATGGATGTTGGATGTTATTCATTAATTAATGGTGAATATTCATCATTGTTAAGCATCAAGTGATATTCAATAGAGAATGTTAAAATTCATATGATGTTTATTAGATATATTCATTGTTATACTCATACGAGAGGAGAATGCAGATGACTTTCAAAAGTCATTATTTGTTGGACAATGTACATTAGTGGTTGAAAGATGTTAGACAAAAGTCTATGTAGGTATCATAGTTGGATAAATAATGTGTTATAAGTCTTGTTGTTCTTCAAATATAAGGTAGATTAGAAATTTGAGAAATTTAGCATTATAAATTAAACATCAATCATTGACAAATAGTAAGCAACAACCACTAATAAAAAGTAGATGATAATCGACTGTGAATGTTAGAAGTTATGTGACAATGGGGAATTCACTGGCCATTTTTTAATATGAAATTAAATTATGTAATACAAAAGATTAACATTAAATTTTATTAGTTGTTGAATGTAATTCTTAAGTTATTTGTCAGACGACAAATTGAGACCTATCCCGAGAAATAGACACATTGCTTGATAATTGCGCTCGATTATATAAACTACTAAATTTATGACATTTGTTTTGATCTGTGAACCTTTATGTTGACCGACAAGTTCCTCTATCTAATATGAAAAATTAGAAAGGGTTTATATTTAGTTGGGTTCTAAAGTTTTATATAAGAGCAAGCCCATATAGTTAATTACATCTTAAATAACTGAGGTCACCTAAGAAGACTCTTGATCTAGATCAGAAAATATTATCTTCAAGAATTTCAAAGGGTAGGACTTTTCAATGTCAAACAAAGGAGTGTCAAATGGGCAAGGCTCAAATTTGAAACAATTATTATGGAATCCAATGAAAGAAGAACTAGAGGATGTCACAAATCTTGAGGAGAATCTCAGTGACTTCCCAAGCTATCCTATGGTTAGGCTTCAATTTTGAAGAAATATTATCAGATGTTTCATCCTGCTAGTTTTTATTAATTAGTGTTTACATTTTCATGACACATACATATAAATAGCCTGGAAGATAGAAGGATTTATGTCATAACAAACGACAACCTTGGAGCCTAAGGCAAGTTAGAGCATAAATTGTATAACATGATTGTGAAAAACCCTAAAGATATAGTGAGGATTTATACTGCACTAGGCAAACAACCTCAAAATTCTATGGATTGTTATTAAATTCTAAGGAAATATTGTTGTTGTAGATCCGTTTGATATTGTAGAGTGCTGCTCTTTATCAGCTTTAACCTGCTCCAAGCTAAACTATCTGTCCTAAGCTCTAAGGTTCAAAAGGTTTTACCATATATATTTCAGTGTTAAGTTTTGTTCAAGAAATATGGGGGGGTTAAAGTTGATTAAAGAATCAACGGTTAGGATCCCACTGTTCTCTTATTCTCGTACCACTATTTTCTATTGAATTTTGCTTAATCTAAATTAGTTGTTAAGCTCATTTAAACTAGAGAGATCTCGTTAGCAACTGTGGGTTACCTCCTCTGAGGGACTTTCATAAATTCAATAAGACGTATTATTTAGTTGTTGTTTTATTATTTTGAAAAATGGTTTTGTAATTTTCAGTTTTGGAAAATGTTTTGCAAGTAAGGTAAACAAATACAAGTAAGAAAGTACTATTAAGTAAATAAATAAAATTATGGTGCATAAAATATAAATGTGCACCTAAACTTCTGCTACCACTGCATGGTTAGCACCATGAAATATAATATATTTGCATAAAATTTAAATAAATTGCAGGAAAGTAAATGAGAATATCTGGTACGAGAAAAAGCCAGAAAAAATGAGTCCTAGGAAAACACAAGTAAAAGAAAATTTGTAGTCACATATAGAAGATCTAGATTAGGTGTAAGGCATTGGTAAAGATGGTGGCTCAGAGCTGGGTTGTGTGCTTCCAGACTTTAAGTGAGAGCTACCATCCCGATCATCTATGGAGGGTAGTCCTAACCTCGATCTAAGTGATTAATTGTGGACAATTACAAATTTTATTTTTTAAAAAAAATTAACTTTCATGCATATAAAATTTATTTTATCAAAAAAAATTTTTATCTAAAAAATTTTGTATAGTAGTGTAGTCCACAGGTTAATCAATCTAATCGAGGACCATCAAGGACAATCAACTTCTCAAGAGTCAACGAATAGTATCATCGGTCATTATCCTCTTCTTTTATTAAAGGTCCTCAAGGTAGGAGATATCATTCTAAATCCTACGTCGTCTCCCGGCTTTAGCACACATTAGCATTACCGTCATTGCCCTAACCATTTAGACCTTAGACTTACACAAGCCCGATGATCCATATGTGCTAAAAAAAATATTCTTAGTTGCACACAAGGATTTAAATACGTTAGAGAATACTCAAATTCTTAAGCATTGGGTCAATTAATGTAGGATAAGTAGTGTAGGGTACTTTTTTTAATTTAGGTGAATTATCAGGTCCTGAAGTATCACTTGGTGGGTCCTTAAAAGTTTTAATGGATGATTTTCTTGAACAAAGAATAATAAGTCCAATTTTCCTTCAAAATATCTAAAAGATCATAAAAGTGTTCAGGGCATAACCCTAAACAACTTTTAAAACCCTTTGAAACATTTTGAGTTCATTTGAACTTATTACATTGTTTAATTAATCATTCAATATTTAACTTATTTTCAATGGATTAATGCACCCTATGCTCAATGAACCCTTAATATCTTAATTTTCTCAAAATTGGGGTACTCAGACATTCACTCAATGTTTTATTTAAGAGTTATGTAGGTGGATGCCATTAGGACAAGCTCAAGTAATTAAGGATCTTATACCCACCATTAAAGTTGGGCTTCTAGTGTTTAAAGGTGTTCATTAATAAATCATGTTTTTTTCTCTTTCTAAACCTCATCAAATAAGTTTTTGTATCAAGCCTTCTACAAAGCCCTTAAATTCATTCTTTGGGGTAGATTTATAATAATCAAAATGTTAAATGAAATGAAATTCAATTCTTATTGAAATCATGATTATAATTTAATCACCAACTAGGGGCTTCAAATAAGTGGGTTATTATCTTCCTAACTTAAGCCCACTACCTTAGTATCATCCAATTAAATTATCCTCCAAGTCACAATAATTTAAAAAATTATAATTTTACCCTTATCATAAAAATGTTGTAAGTGGGTTTCTACCTCTTAACCTATTATGTTTCAAACATCCAAAAGAGTTTGTTATGATCAAAATTACTCATTTACCTATTGAAAAATCCTAAAATTTAATTAAGGCATCAAAATCTCAAAATTATCATTTTTCCCCCGGGCTCTCCACTTCAAAACCCATTAATTACAATCAAATGACTTTGAATTTATTAAGATTTCCCACATGTGGGTCAATTAAAATATTAGAGGAGAAATTATGATTTTTCTAATTTTCATTTAATTTATATAATTATTTTAGCTTAAAAATAGGAATTTCAATATTAATTTATTTAATTGATCAAAGTAAAGTTTCTATTCATGGGAAAATTATTGGAGGTTTACCTAGGTCAAAGAATCACTTGGACCAAATTTCATGATTTTTCAAATTTTATTTTGATTATTATAATTATTTATTGATTTTTTTAATTAATTAATTAGAAAATATAAATTTATTTCAAAAATCACTTTTTAGATTTTATTAAATCTCTCTAATTCCAAATAATTTATAGAAATAAACTTTTCATTTTTGTAATTTTTATTTTATTTATTATAATTATTTTAATGGAAAATTAAGAAAAATGAATTTTTAGCATTTAAAAAATACATAACTAAATTAGAAAAACTAGAAAAAGTATTTTAAAGGGTCCCAAGTGATCAGTGAACAATTACAAACATTTTTGGGCATTTTTTAATTTTTTTCAATTTTTAATTATTTTTAATTTAAAAAAATAGTACAAAAATGAACTATTTATTTTAAAATAAATTTTAGTTTTCCTGGGTACCCCTAATCAAAAAGAACTCAGTAAACAAATTTTCATAATATTTCTAATTATAGTTTATTTATTGTAATTATTTTAATGAAAAAATTCCCATTTTACTTGAAAAAGACTTTGGTGGTCAAATCAATTCAAATAGGTTTCAAATTTTTACGAAGAGTTATAATGATCATTATTTACAATGTGGAATCATTTTTTTGTAAGTTTTGAATTATATTATATTTATCTTAATTTTAATGATTTAAAATGACTTAATTAGCAATAGTAATGTACATAAATATTTGTTTTTCTAGAGTCCTCTGCCCACAGAAAACCTATCAAAGCAAGTCCTATATTTTTCTGACTTGTATTTTAATTTATATAATTATTTTAAGAAAAAATAGGCAACTATGCTTGAAAATTAGGGTTTCATGGCTAGAGATGTTGAAAGTAGAGGTGGAGGTGTCTTCCATATGTGTAGTTATGCATTGGTATTCGATATCATGTAAAATAATGAAGAAAAGAAATATAAAATGAATTTTGGAGGAAGCTACTTCACGATACAAGAGCAACAGCAAAAATAAAGGTAAAGGACAAGGAAGCTAAATCTCATAATAGTATTTTCCATTACTTAAGTTCTGGGTATAGATTCTTGTTATGCAAAAATAATGCGAAAGTATAGAAATTCACGCAACAACAGTCAAACACAAAAGATTTACGTGATCTGGTATTAAATTGATTCGCTACATCCACAGTGAGGGAGATTCCACTAGCACTTGATGAGGAGAAACACAAATGGATTTGATTTACGATTCAACACTTCTCCACACCATATACCTCTTAGTATCTCATATGTCTTACGTCCATTTTTATAAAGGAGAATTAGAGAATACAAATAAATAAACCAAACAGGAAACAAATCATTTAAAATAAAACACATTAAATAAAATAATCTCCACCTCATCTCTTACTTCCAGATAAGTAAGAAATGACCAACTGAGCTCCAATTCCAAATCAGCTACACCAAGATGGTTACCTATGTACCCTCATTGTTTGAACTTCTATATTATATCTTTTTACTTGTCTGTGTCTAAGTAAAGTTATTCAAGTTATGAAAATATCCAATATTTCGCTTTTTCATTTCATGGTTTACACACAAATCATCAATAAAAGAGACAAAATATCTTTTTCTGTTGAATGATGTTGCATTCATCGGGTCTCGAGCATCTGTGTGAACATAGTCTAAAATATATTTTATATTATGGATGACGGTTCCAAAAGATACATGTGTCTTTTTGTCAAACACACGATACTCACAAAAATAAAATTCTCAGGTGCTCGCTCCTTTCATCAATCCTTTCTTTTCCAAAGTCTAAAGAGAAGCCTCCCAGCATGAGCTAACTATATATGCAACAACATAGTGGAATCACAAGAATTATCAGCAACAGCGGCCATTCCATTCATTATACTACCCTGAAGATAATAATCATTGTAATGGCAAACTCCCTTCATAAAAACCATTTCTCCGTGACATATCCTCATAACCCTTGCCTTAATAATTATCTTGTAGCCATTAGACTCTAAAACCCCAATTGACAACAAATTCTTTATGATATCTAAAACATGTTTGACATTAGTCAGCTCTCGCATTGTATCATCATGCATTGTGATAAAGATACTTCTTACACAAATAGTACGACAAGTTTGATCATTGCCCATGGTCAATATATTACTATCCAGCACCTTGTACATACAGAACCGCCTTTGATGGGGCCAAATGTGATATGTAACACTTGATTCCAGATCTAGCATGAATCATTTTAAAAAAAATATGAGAAACTGTAGAAAATGATACATCTGAATCTGTCATTAACAACTTTCTACAATGACATTGGCTTTCACTCAGATGCAACATCCTTTCTCTGCTCTTTCAGCTTCAGACAATATTTCTTCTAATGTCTAGTCTCTAAACATAATGCACACTAATTTTTTCCAAGACTGCGGTCACGAGTCTTGCCTTACTTTTGAGAAGTGTCACTGATGGTACCTTTCATTGACTAATTCTTCTTCTTCTCAGATCTATCACCTCGGAGTGTAAGTATCTCGGCTGATTCCATCTTTACAAACACTTAGATCCTTTGACGGAACTCATGATTCACTATTGTCGCAGTTACATTGACATAATGCAAGACCTCCTTCCCACAAATGAGTGTCATAGTGAAGGTTTCATACTCATACGGGAGCGAATTCAATAGAAGAAATGTCTTGTCTCCATTTCTAACCCCCTCATCCAAATTTAACAAATCTGCAAACAATTTTGTGAAGTCATTGAGTGTTCATCAATTTTAAACCCATATCTCATAAAAAATTTGTAGATTCGATGCTTCATATGAAGATGATTCTCCATGCTCTTTGTGAGATAATTTTTTATCCAACATACTCCATATTTTTCCTGCAGAAGTCTCCATCATCACCCCATATATATTTGTTTTTCTAGGTCAAGCAATTTCTGATCAAGCAATAAACACTCATGTTTATCTTCAACCAATCTTTCTGACATCTCTTTAGGGCATTCTTCGCTATCAAGAACTTTCTCCAGATTCAGAGAACACAACACATCTTCTATCTAGCATCGACACATGTTAAAGTTCTCTTTGCCATCAAATTTCATCACATCAATTTGGACGAGATACGTAACAAGCTGATGAATCGATTTTTCCACTACCAAAGTGGATGTTGAAGAATTTGAAATTGTGCTATTACTCTTTGTATTAGAATTTCTTTTCTCAAAAATAATTAGATTAGCAGAATATCCGAGGAAAAAAAAACCTACAAAAAAGGTTATCAAAAAAAAAATTCCTTTTTTTCATTAAAAGTTCTTTTATTTTATTTCACTAAAAATATCCCATTTTTTTACCGAAATTACTTAGCCTAAACAAGCAACTTTCAAGCTTTCCCATAATTTTGATTTAGGGCCTATTTGGGGCGGTAATGCGGCACCCGCGACTCAGTTTTGTTTATTTGGGTAAACTTTGTTTTGCTGCCAGCTTTTTCAAAAAGCTACCACTGAAACCTACTTTTTTCCAACACTCCTGGCTAGGTGTAGTGGCAGCTTTCTAGCTGCAGTTTGACTTTAAAAATAAAAATTTTGTAACAGGTACTGCAACTTTTTTAGCATCAGATTATTATTCAGCAGCTTCACAACTACTATTTAATAAGCTACAGCTGCCCCAAACAGATTGTTAATTGTAAGCTTTCCTCTTCTCTGTTTGGCAAGAGGATTGAATAGAATATAGAATATTCCCTTTAGTGTAACCTAATTTTGAAAATTTTTGTTTTCCAACTTTACTGTTTTAGAAGATTGGAATTTAAACAGGAGCTAGAAAGGAAAGTTTCCTTTTCTTTCTTTTTATCCATGCGGCTTCACCGAACTAAGTGAAACTTCATTGCCTTCCACGTGCTGGACCCACTGGATCTCGCCAGATCTCGCTTAAACTGCTTCCAATCGCAGAAACCACCTGAACCACTGTCGGAACCCTGCTCTACAAGTTATTCTCAAGTTTTACACTGAATCTTCGCTCTGATCACGAACACAAAGCTCTGATACCAATTTTTATGTGAAAACAATACGAAAGTGCAGAAATTCACACAACAATAATCAAACGCAAAACATTTACGTGGTTTGGCGTTAAATCTATTAGCCCGCGTCCACAGGGTGGGAGATTCCACTAACTCGGATAGAGAGAAACAAAAACGACTTGGTATTAGAAATCCACACATCCCAATACCATCCTCCTCTTAGTCTCTCATAAGTCCTAAGTCCCTTTTTATAGACGAGAACGAGAGCATATAAGAAAATAAACCAAAAAGAAAATAAATCAATTAAAATAAAAATCATTAAATACAACAATCCTTTTATAAACTAGAAGGAAACATCTGGATAATGACAGTAATGAGTGATAATGACAGTAATGAGTGATAATGACAAAAAGTATAATATTTGTTATCCTCTTTTTTGAGATTGTGCAGAGCATTCCTCTATTAAAAGTCACCAGCTTTTAAATCTTATGGCATGGAATAAATACTTTATTGCTTGTAGGATCAAGACACTTGTAGCCTTTAATGTTGTCGGGGTAGCCAAGGGATACATATTGGGTAGAGCTCTGAGCGAGTTTGTGATGGTAAAATAGAGGGAACCACAGTAAACAAGCTCATCCAAATTCTCAAAGATGCTTATAGTCAGGTGGTTTTTTGTAGACTAGTTGATATGGGAATTGATGGAGGGTGTTGGGTGATGGTAAGCAGTTAATTAGGTACACTGCCATGAGGATTGTATCAGGCCAAAATTTGAATGGTAGGTTGGATGTGGATATGAGTGCTTTGGTGGATTCTAGGATGTGGCGATGTTTCCTTTCAACTAAAAATTTTTGTTCTGTGGAATAGGGTGATAATGTGGCGATGTGGCGGTTAATTAGGTACACTGCCATGAGGATTGTAACAAACCAAAATTTTAGTGGTAGGTTGGATGTGGCTATGAGTGCTTTGGCTGATTCTAGGATGTGGTGATGCTTCCTTTCAACTAAAAATTTTTTTTTTCTGGGGAATAGGTGATAAAAATTGGTGAATGATGTTGTGAGTGACTAAGAAAGTGTCGAATTGGTTGTTCAATATTCACTACCTCCATCATACCTTAGGGGTTTTATAGATGTGCTAAATTGTTTCTCTACTTGTTGCTAAAATTTTATAAAATGAGTTAGAACTTTTGATTTTTTGAATCATAGGAGTTACCAAATAAATATTGTTGCATCATCAACATATACAACATAAACAAAAGAAACCTTTATTGGATACATGTGGGGAAGGTCCCCATACATCTAAATGGATAAGCTCTAAAAGCTTTTAAGTATGATTCTTGGAGGGGGAGAAAGGTTTTTTATGTTGATTAACTGTAGTATATGAACTGCAAAAAGAAGTGAGTTTTGAACTAGATATGTAGGGGTGTTGTTTAGAAAGAGAAACAAGGACTTCTTTATGTGGATGACTGAGTCGGTGAAGCCAAAGATCAACGGAGTAGATCAGGAGAGCACAACTTGCTTGACTATGGGTATTTGGTAGAGTCCATCACAATACAAACCTTGGAGGTAATTTGTTGAAAGTAGATACAAAAAATTTGAGGGAGGAATGAATCGATTGTTCTTCAATGCTGAGAGAGGCTAGACCTCTGTTGAAAGTTGAGATGGAGGTGTCTTCCATAAGTGCGGTTATCCATTGTTATTTGATATCAAGTAAAATAGTCAAGAAAGGGAATATAAAATGAATTTTAGAGCAAGCTACTTCACGATACAAGAGTAGCAGCAAAAAAGAAGGTAAAGGACAGGGAAGCTAAATCTCATAATAGTATTCCATTACTTAAGTTTTGGGTATAGGTTCTTGTTATGCAAAAATAATGTGAAAGCATAGAAATTCACAAAATAACAATCAAACATAAAAGATTTACGTGATTTGATATTAAATTGATTCGCTACATCAATAGTGAGGGAGATTCCACTAGCACTTGATGAGGAGAAACAAAAATAACTTGGGTTTACAACTCAACACTTCTCCATACCATATACCCCTTAGTCTCTCATATGCCTTACATCCCTTTTTAAAAAGGAGAACTAAAGAATACAAATAAATAAACCAAACAGAAAACAAATCGTTTAAAATAAAAGCCATTAAATAAAATGATATCTACCTCATCTCTTACTTCTAGATAAGTAAGAGATGACCAACTGAGCTCCAACTCCAAATCAGCTGCACCAAGATGGTTGCATATGCTCCTTCATTGTCTGATCTTATATATTATATATTTTCACTACTTTGTGTCTAAATAAACTTCTTCCAAGTTAAGTAAATATCCAACACTTTGCTTTTGTGCTTCATGGTTTGCACACAAATCATCAATAAAAGATAAAATATCTTTTTTCATTGAATGATATTGTATTCATCGAACCTCTAACATCTTTGTGAACATATTCTAAAGTACATTTTATACTGTGGATGATAGTTTCAAAAGATACATGTGTCTTCTTTCCAAACACACAATACTCATAGAAATAAAATTGGCAGGTGCTCGCTCATTTCATCAATCTTTTCTTTTCTAAAGTCTGAAGAGAAGCCTCCCCAGCATGAGCTAACTGTATATGCAGCAACATAGTGGCGTCACAAGAATTATTAGGAACAGAGGCCATTCCATTCATTATACTGCCCTGAAGATAATAAGGGTTCTGATGATGAACTCCCTTCATAAAAATCATTGCTCCACAACATATCCTTATAACTCTTGCCTTAATAATTATCTTGTAGCCATTAGACTCTAAAACTCCAATTGACAACAAATTCTTTTTGATATCTAAAACATATTTAATATTAGTCAGCTCTCTCACTGTACCATCATGCATCCTGAGAAAAATACTTCCTACACCAAAACTATGACAAGTTTGATCGTTCCCCATGGTCAATGCATCGCCACCCAACTCCTTGTACATACAGAACCACCTTTGATGGCGCCAAATGTGATATGTAACACCTGATTCTAGAATCTAGCATGAATCATATATAAAAAAAAATATTAGAAACTGTAGAAAACTATACATCTGAATTTGTCTTTAACAACTTTCCATAATGACATTGGCTTTCACTCAGATGCAACTTCCTTTCTCTGCTCTTTCTGCTTCAGACAATATTTCTTCCAAAGTCTAATCTCTAAAAATAATGCATGCTAATTTTTTCCAAGACTACGGCAACGAGTTTTGCCTCGCTTTTGAGAATTGTCACTAATGGTACCTATTTTTTTACCAATTCTTCTACTTCTTCTCAGATCTGTCACATTGTAATGTAAGTGTCTCAGCTGTTTTCATATTTACAAACTCTTTGTTCCTTCAATGGAACTAATGATTCAATATTTTCATAGTTTGACATAATGCAAGACCTCATTCTCATGACTGAGTTTCATAGTGAAGGTTTCATACTCATCCGAGAGTGAATTCAAAAGAAGACATGTCTCGTTTTCATTTCTAACCCTCTCATCCAAATTTAACAAATCTGTCAACAGTTTTATGAAGTCATTGATTGTTCATCAATTGCAACCCCCTATCTCATATAAAATTTGTAGAGTCGACTCTTCATATGAAGATGATTTATCATGCTCTTTGTGAGATATTTTTTCTCCAACATACTCTACATTTTTCTGCAGAAGTCTCCATCATCACCCCATATATATTTGATTTTCTAGGTCAGACAATTTTTTGATCAAGTCATAAATACTCATGTTTATCTTCAACCAATCTTTCTCTGACATCTCTTTAGGACATTTTTCGTTATCAAGAGCTTCTTCCAGATTCAGAAAACACAACACATCTTTTATCCTACATCGACACTTGTTAAAGTTCTCTTTGCCATCAAATTTCATCACATCAATTTTGACGGGACATGTAACAAGCTCATGAATCAATTTTTCCACCGCCAAAGTGAATGTTGAAGAATCTGACATCGTGTTATTACTCTTTGTATTAGAATTCTTTTCTCAAAAATAATTCTATTAGCAGAATATCCGAGGATAAAAATAAACTACAAAAAAGGTTATTTGAAAAAAAAATTCTTTTCCTTTTTTTCTCTAAAAGTTTTTTTTTTTACTTTCTCTGAAAAATCTCATTTTCCCAATTCTTTTACCGAAATTACTTAGCCTAAACAAGCAACTTCCTAGCTTTCCGAATATTCTAATTTAGGGTTCTGTTTGGGGCGGCGATGCGGCACCCGCACTGCAGTTTTGTCTATTTAGGTAAAGTGCATTTTGCCAGCTTTTTTCAAAAAGCTATCGCTGAAACCTACTTTTTCGCAACACTGCTGGCAAGGTGCAATGACAGCTTTCTAGCTGCAGCCTGACTTTTAAAAAAAAAATTGTAATAGGCACTACAACTTTTTTAGCATCAGATTAGTATTTAGTAGCTTCACAACTGTTTTTTAATATTTTGCAGCTACCCCAAACAAACCGTTAATTGTCAGCTTTCCTCTTCTCTATTTGGCAAGAAGCTTGAATGGAATATAGAATATTCCCTTAAGTGTAACTTGCTTTTGAAAATCTTTGTTTACCACAAACTTTACTGTTTTAGAAGATTGGAATTTAAACAGGAGCTAGAAAGGAAAGTGTCCTTTTCTTTCTTGTTATCCACGTAGCTTCACCGAACTAAGCAAAACTTCATTGCCTTCCACAAGCTAAACCCACCGAATCTCGCCAGACATCGCCTAAACTGCTGCCAACCGCCGAAACCATCTGAACCACTGTCAGAACCCTGCGCTACAAGCTATCCTCGAGTTGTGCACCAAATCTTCGCTCTGATCACTAACCCGAAGCTCTCATACCAATTTTTATGTGAAAACAATACTTAAGTGCATAAATTCACACAACAACAATAAAACGCAAAACATTTACGTGGTTTGGCGTTGAATCTATTAGCCCACGTCCACGGGGTGAGAAATTCCACTAGTGTCAAATAGGGAGAAACAAAAACATATTGCTATTAGGACTCCACACTTCTCAATACAATCCACCTCTTAGTCTCGCCCAAGTCCTACGACCTTTCTTACAGAGGAGAACTAGAGCATATAAGAAAATAAACCAAAAAGAAAATAAATCAATTAGAATAAAAATCATTAAATACAACAATCCTTTTATAAACTAGAAGGAAACATCTAGAGAAAAAGCATAAGCTAAAGCAATGAGTGATAATGACAAGAAGTATAATGTTTGGCATCCTCTTTTTTGAGATTATGGAGAGCATTCCTCTGTTGAAAATCACCCGCTTGTAAATCTTACTCAATTATGAAACAAGGCATTAGAGTTTAACAGGAGCCTATTTTGCTTAGAATATTATAATTCAAAATTGATAAAAAAAAATATTTCAATTAATTCTAAAATGAATTCATTTAATAAAGGAATATTTAATCAAACTGGTAATCATATTCTTAACAGCATTGACAAAATATGCATGTCCCCACGTTAAATTTTACAGCATTATTTATCTTGACAATTAAAGAGCTTGTACTTCAAATTTTTATTTACTAAGCTAGCTTCCATGTACGACTTTCTCAAAACAATAAAACATCAATAACTGCTGTCAACTGAGGCAGATCAGTGGCAACTAAAAGAATGTATTGAATTGCTTCAAACAAACCTACCAACCTAAATTTAATATCATGATGTTAAAGTTTACCAATTTCCATTAAAAAGATGAAATTTTGTTAAAATTATAAAATAGTAATATATTGTTGTAGTATATATGAAATTTAAAATAGGAGAACGATCTTTGATGAAGCGAAAAAGAAAACTAGAAAATTTACTCCAGAAAACAGTAATACAGCGGAACACACAGATTTATGTGGTTCGGCAAATTGCCTACGTCCACGGAGTTGCAGAGGATTTTACTACTTGAGGAATTTACACCAGTCAATTGTCTCGACTTACGAGAGCGAACTCTTTCTCTCACTTTTCTACTCTTCACTCTCTACACCGAGGTACACCAAAGAGGTAAACGTGTAAAAAAAATAAACTCAATTTTTCTTCTGCTACAAGCCACCAAGAAGAAGCCAAGGGAGAACAATTTTCTACTTCTTCTTTCTTACTTCTACCGCAAGGAACTACTACTTGCACTTCTCTTCCTTTATCTAGAGGAAGCCCGAAGAAGAACACAAAAGAGGTCGTAATAAATCTGAAGGAGAGACTAATTTTTTCTTCTTCCTCTTTAATCCTGCTACTCTAGTAGATGGAAGAAAAATGTTGACGACCCATTGAGACCTCTTGGTTTCGCGATAAGAAGGAGGCGGGTGGTGCGACTCTTTGTGAAATAACGTAATTGTTCGCGGGATCAGTTCGGCGGGACCAATTCGCGGGAACTGGGACACGACCTCTCACGATCGAAAGCGGCAGTCGGGGAAAGCGGGAGCGGGCGTCTTCGCGGGAACAATAAAAAAACCGGTCTCCAATTAACAATATATTTTAACGATAATGATCTGTATGTTTTATGATAATGCTCCAAGTTTTGATAAAAAAACTCTCCTTTTGTAGAATATATCTGATATCCTGATATCTCTGTTCTAAATTTCTCAGAAAAAAAAGAAACCCTAAGTGATACATAGCATAGAAAATTTTCAAAAAAGTCATTAAAAACTCAATGCAAGTTTTTGCTATATTATAGAAATAACAAACACCATAAACTAATTAAAACTTGGAAAAAAACACACGGATTATTTTCAAATATAACACCATTAATGATCACTTCACACCAAACCCTAACAAATTTATTCAAAGCTTCGTCCAAAGCTCACATTTAGTCCAATCAAGCCTTCTCATCCATGGCTAAAATGGTGCTCAGATTCATTGGATTCATAAACTCAGCTGAACCAATCATCATATGGCTGACAATAATGCGACTTGCTCTCTCTGATGGGTGGAAGGCATCCCAGAAGGCATAAATATCTCTATTAGGGCACAGATTTGAGGCCACAGTACAAAGGCCAATCCCATTGTATGGTCCTTGCCCACAACATGCAACTTTTGAGGTAACAAAACCTGCAAAATTAGCTCTATATTTAATATTCATGCAAAACAATGGCAACTTATACGTAAATTGATATAAATTTATTTTCATCTCACTTAATAATTATGTTTTACTAAATAATGCTTTAATAGAGAGGTGAAGCACACGTAACTCGATATATTTAGAAAAAAATATTGATTCACGAGTCCGGACAGGACACAGCTATGTGTCCGGACAACGAACGTGATACAGCGGGGCGTAGCAGGAGCTCGGATCTCCGCTGTATCACGTTTGTTGTTCAGTCACAGCACGCATCCGGACTCCGAATGCAATATTTTCTCGTATATTTAAGCAAATTATAATTTCTCAAGTGTAATGGTGAAAATAGTTGATCTCAAACTAATTTGGTGTCCGTTTGGGGCTGCTTATTTGGTGCGGTGGCGTTTTGAAAACGCACCAGGTGTGTTTAGGTAAACTGTGTTTTGACAGCTTATGCATTTTCAAAACGCTGAAAATAGTTTTTTTCACAACGCACTTGTCTAGGTGCGGTGGCAGCTTTCTGGCTACCATGTGACTTTTCAAAATAAATAAAAGTTTGTGATAACCACTGCACCTAACTTATCAGCATATTATTCAATAGACTGTAGTTGGCCCAAACAGACCCTTAACCTTAGCTCAAACATGGCTCACAGCTTAACTAATTAGATTTTTCTTTTTTTACAAACTAGATGAAAATATTAAATAATTATATTTAATTTTTAATTTGTATCTCATTTACTTTAAATTAAATAACAAAAATATAAAGTATATGAAATTGGAATACATTAATAGTCCCCCTTTTACTTGCAACCAAGCATCACCTATAAGTGGGTATCACGTGATCTCATATTATGAACACGCGCCACGTACATTTCAATATACTAATAAAAATATTTTTCTATATTGAATATTTTCAGTAGATTATTAGACCGGGTTCGAAAAACATAACAAAACCGAGCCGGGTTTTTTTTACCGTAGGCTTGTGGGTTGGTGATGAAGCCCATGTGAATTTGGAAAGCATTCGCTGCGATGAAAACGTCAGAGCCAATTTGACCGTTGAGATCCATCAAAAGCTGTGCGAGCTGAGGATTGTAGAGAGCAGCGGCCCGTTGGAGCTCCGGGTCACAGTCTCCGGTCCGGCTTCTTTGTGCAAGCTCGGCCGGCACACAGCCGAGAGGACCGGATCCGGTGACCAGAACACGCCTGGCTCCCAATTCGTGGAGTCTCTGCAGAATCAGAATAGAAAAGTAAGAATTAAGAAACGAAACCCTTTAATTCCTTGTTTCTGCTTTTGCTGTACGTTATATCCGCTTTTAGAAAACGTTAATTATAGAAACGAAACCGATCCGAGACTTTAACAATAGAAAAAATATTAGCTCAGGAGTATTGATCAGTACTCCAATAAGGAGGTGTCACGTGGCATTTTAGTGAGATCATTGAATACGTGGCACCTCCTCATTGGAATACTGATGCATCAGTACTCCTGAGATAATATTTTTTCTATTGTTAAAGTCTCGGATCTTGCTCTTAATTTCCTAAAATAGAAATAGAGTATTTACAAGAACTAGGTTGTCAAAATGGATCCCTGTTTGCCAACTGTCGTTAAATAGTAGCTCTTATTTCATTCGTTGACTAGATAAATAAATTGAACATAAATATATTTTCTGCACTCTGCTGATAAATGAGCCCAATAAAACTTTTTTTTATTCTAGTTTGATATATATATATATATATGAGTCAATGTGCCCAACCGTGGCAAATTGAAAGGCGGCTTAGGCGTATGTCGCCTCTATCACGGGTTTGAATCCCCCGGATTGAATTAGCACATATGAGAAACCGATATTTACTGGACGATTTAGCCCGTCGTAAATGTCGAGTCCTTATTAAAAAAAATAGTGTAAGAAATTGACCCGACACATTAACACGACTCGAACTCGAATCGAAAATTTCGAGTTAGAGTTGACTCGAATATTTTTTTAGTCTGGTTTAGGTCAGGGAATTCGACTCATTTATTATTCTGTTGAATTCAGGTTGAACAGGAAAATCTAAACATGACCCGAATAAGCACGATATTTCGGGTCAGGTTCGTGTTAGTGGGTCAAGCTCGGGTTCGGGTTTTAGTTTTTGACTGGTTTATTATTCGGGTCGGGTTCAGACTAACTCTATTCAAGTCAGTCTCGAACATGACCCACTGACCCGAATTGATGAGTATTACTTATAAATAATTTAATTGACTAAAAGACTTTTAATTAATAAATTTAATAAAATTAAATCAAACTCTATTTAAATGAATATTTTAATATAAATAATAATATTTAAATCTCTCCCCCTCCCTTAACATCCAAGCAAGACTGGGTTATCAAAACGGATCATTATTTGCGAATAGCTCGTGTTCGGCTCACTGAGCAAATTATCTGAACACAAAAATATTTTTTTGTGCGCGATATATAAACGAGTCGAACATGAATACTAATACTTTTAACTAGTCAAACACGAGCCAATCCGAGTCGAGCCTGGGCTCGCCAAGCTCGCCTCGTTTACACCCCTACTCTCAAGGAATTTAGCATATGAGTACATTTTTTCTTGAAGTTTGAGTTGAGTCTATTTAAAAATAACAATAGTTTTTGAATCATGGAATTTATTCTAAACTTATTTAATACGTGCCTGAAGGATCTTCTTATATTCAGAAATGAGGTAATTGACATAGTCAGGCAAAGAGAACTCTCGAGATCTGGCGGAGTAAGGCACCAAATAATAGTTGTTGACGAAGTCATTCCCCCCCAGAGTTATCAGAACAAGTGCGTTATTGACTAGCCGTTGAGTCTGCTTTGGACCAATCAGAGATCTCAACCTCTGCTGGTACTGCTCGAAGTACTCCAGCTGCTTCGTGATTCTTATGATATTAAACTATAATAAAAAAAACTCTTATGTAAGTAAGTTAAAATTATAAAAATAAATAAAGTGTTATAAATATAAAAATTAAAGTGCAAGTATTAAATATGTATGTAATTTATGTGCTTAAGATGTTGAAAGAGGAATATAATCATTGATTGATCCTTCGGAGTAACTTATTCACCAACACATGCTGAAAAGCTCTTATGATTTTGTTTATATTTATTATAAGTGTTAAAATTAAAGTATTTCATCCGGGAAGACTTCAAGTAATTCTCCAGCAATACAGTCAAGAAGAAAAAAATCTACAAATGAAATTTCATCATTTCTAACTGTTTGGAGCAGCTTATTTGGTCCGGTGGCGTTTTGAAAACTCATCTGACGTGTTTGGGCAAACAGCGTTTTGACAGCTTATGCGCTTTCAAAATGCTGAAAAAAGCGTTTTCAAACCGCACGTGGCAGCTTTCTAGCAACGGTTTGGATTTTCCAAAGAAATAAAAATTTGTAATAGTCATCGCACATAGCTTATCAGCAGATTATTCAATAAGCTGTTGCTGCCCAAAGAGAAAAGTACACCTCATTTACAAGCAATTGAAAATCTTATCCAAACATTTTGGATAAATTTAAGTTGAAGCCAGCTCATCAATTGTAAGACTATTTCAACTCAAAATTAACATTATATTTAATTAATTTAATCAAATTTGACAGATTTCAGAAGATTATTATTATTCTAAAAAATTTTAAAAAAAAAACTTACAAATTGAATGCCTGTATCATTCAAAATTCCAATGCCAGCTGAAGCAAAATTAGCACCCACAAGTAATCTCTCCCCACGCAGCTCTGGACTCAAATAAGGCAATGTAGGCTCTGCACCAATTTGTTCACCTGCAACTCACCTCACCAAGCTCAGAAACAGAACCAATTCAGCAAATAACGGATATAAAATTCAAATCTCATTACTGATAATATCTGGAATATTTAGGCCGTTTGAGAAACGCCCTGTTGGCCTATGCGTCGGATAATCAACTCCATAGGGTGGTGCATCAGCCCGAGCAGTGGTTGCCAGATAGTTATTGTTGCCATTATCAACAAGAGAGTCACCAAAAACAAAGAAGGCTCTGGACTCAGAAGCCGGAATCCAGCTCCCAAGAGCTAGTAATGTGAAGAGAAACATGAAGGATTCCATGGCTGAAGATGCTGCAGAAGAAGCGGGGCTAGACATGGAGATGAGGGGGGAAGAGGCTTTAAATACACTTTTAGAGATTAGTACAGTCTTACTGAATTGTGATATGGAGGTTATTTGACTAATCAAAATTTATTTTTTTTATATTGGTGTAAAAGTATATCACTACTGATTCACATCTTATGTTTACAGTTTCATGAACTTTATAGTATGACATTAAATAAGCTAGGATTTGTCTTTCAATGCTATTGCTAAATTTGTGAAAGTTGCTGTGGATCAATATTGCTAAATTGATGGAGAATGGTGAATTAAGAGCTGAAAGGATTTAGCCGTTTATTTGCTTCTAGGCATTTAAGGGCCGCAGAAGTGGTATGGTATTGAATCTCTGGTTAGATTGTTCTGACAGAGTAATATTTATTATTTTTTCTTAATCATTAACTTTAGATTTACTATACGAGAGTGTGTTATGGAAAATCACATTTGAGCTAGAATGAGCTAGCTTATTTTGAGCATGTATGAAGAATTTGATTTGGGGTAAATAAACTCATTCTTATCATATGTTAGATCGATGCAATGGGCTGAGTAGTGTTTTTCTACTGCAATGAGCTGAAGGCAAAATGCTATAATGACATGCGAGAACAAAGAGATGCAAAAATATTACTACATATATTAATATTATTTATCTGCTGGTTTTAAAGGGAGGAAAGTATTTGGTCGAGCTTTTTTGTGCAAGGTCTGTGCAAGTGGTAACGGATGTTGGGGCTATGGAGTTCAACCACATCCTGACTTCATCATTGTACTAGAAAGTGAGACAAATTTAAAGAATATTTCTAAGTGAAGGTTTGGGTCCTCATTAGTTAGTCCTCCAAAATTGATTATTTTACACCATTTGGACGATGCTTGTTCTAACCTTAAAAGTGTTCGCTTAGTTTATGCTCATGTTGATTACATCTGTTGATGGGTTGTCATAATCCCTTAGTGGTTTCATGGCGTGAGCCTGAGGGTTAGCCATCACTAAGGGTGTTTTGGGTGATATGTGCACTTTCCTTAGTCATCTAAAGGTCCTCTCAATTTCATGGTCAAATGGTGCAAGGTCAACTCCAATAGTCCTATGCATGCACTAAGGTACATTAATATGTTATCTTAATCTAAAGGCAGACACAATAACTCCAAATCACACACACAAGTCTCTCAGCACGCAATTACACTCAATAAGCAAGAAAATAAAAAATAAAAAAGAAAATAATTATTTCTTTGCCTTCTTTTTTTTGCATTTTTACTTTTTGACATTTCAGAACCTTTAAAAAAATTGGCAAAACAATCATGCAAATTCGACGTGAAAAATAAGAAACTGCAAAATCTAAAATAGAAAATACAGAGGCTAGATTTGAAGCAGTTTAACTACAACTCCCCTAAAGTCATAATATTTCTTAAAGCCTTCCTTGTCAACAATACCAAAAAATTGATGGCCGAAAAGTTATTAGGAGGCATGTGGCCATGCACGCAAGTATATGTTGGTGGGTATTTTTTTTTGTGTCGAAGACTTTTATTTAGATGATTAGACAAGACATTTTGAAGAATAATATATCTTTCTAAAGGAAGAAAATATTACCTTAGGAATGTGTATGATCACCTAGATGATGAAATTCCTTGTCATCCTACAGAACTAGAGTTTTCCTTTAATTTACGGGTTTAAGATAAATTTTATTTTAATTATGGAGTCTCACTACCTACAAGGAGCAAGACCTCATAGTTAATTACAAATTTAGAGCCATGAGTCCTAAAGAAAACTCTTGATTAATGTAATAAGTCAAAAATTTTTAGATTGAATTTTAATAATTTGAGTTATTTAAAGTCAGTGGAGGGCCCAAATTGGAAGAATTAAGCTGAAAGAGATGGGACTTATAGTTCAATGATGACATGCCATTGGAAAAGCCTAAACAAAATGTAGGATGAAGTTTGGAGAGTGGCAACAAAAAAAATTTGGAAGGGACTGATAACGTGTTCGAATTGGTCAAGTGAAGTCAAAATATGAGTCAACGATAATTGATTTGACTGGCATAAGTGATTTAAAACCCTAAGCTAAGGATGGAGTCATGTAAGCAAAATATTTCTAGATGAGAAATGAAACCTTAGACTTTATAAGGATTTCTTAGAGGCAGAGTAACGTTGACTTTAGGAATAAAGTCCACCTTCAGGATTCTTATGGCTTTCTATAATCATGGGAACATTGATATCTGTCAACTATAACCAACCTCATAACCAAGAACCCCCCTTAAATTTCATAGTGTAGAGGATTCATAGTTTCAAAGTAGTCTGAAATATCTTAGTCACCAACCATGGGTTACTTCATTCTAGGGAATTCCCTGTAGTCTCAGCGGGTAGATTTGTTAGTTTGTATGTCCTAGTTCTTAGCACTAACTAGGGAGCCTATCACACTAAGCTACACTTTTATACTTAGACTAATCTAGGGTAAGGGTAAGATCCTTAGTTTGACATCTAAGTTAGCTAACCTAAGATTCATATGAGTTCTACCAAGGATATGTTCTCATTCTATATCTTTGTGTATTTTAAATGTTTATTTGGGGTTCAATATTTAAATCATGTTTTCTTTCAATTCTTAAGTTTATCAATCATGTTGAGAAATCAAAGTTTCTCTTAGTTTTGAGTTTAATTTTTTTAGATTTGATTTTGTCCATGGTAAAAACCATCTCATGAGATGTTTTCATCCTTCCATTTTATTTTATGTATTTTTTATATATTTTTATTTGAATACTTATACACATGTTACAAAATATTAAATAACACAAACAAAATAAATACTGTTTATTTGTCCTTGGTTTAGACATGGGGCAGGATCGAGCCGAGGTAAACTATGTTTATTACTTAGGTTAGCTTAGAATTGAGCTAAAATGTAATGTTAGACAATTGGTTTGGGATCCAGTTTGGCCTAGATTAGACTCAAGTTGACCTTGGTTGACCTGGGTGGCTTAGTTTGACCTACGTGGACTTGGGTTAGCTTGATTTGACTCAAGCAAGACCTCGGTTGGGTCAAATCAAAGATGCGTTATGTCAGGTTGAACCTGGTTTTGGTCAGATTGGAACAAACTAGGTCGGGTCGGGTCGGTAAAGCTTGGATTGGATTAGGCAGGACTTGGGTTGGGTTAGGTCAAGTCTGAGTTGGGACATGTTGGACATGAGCTGCGTAAGATCAAACTTCGATTGGATTCGAGCCAGACCGTGGTTGGGTTAGGTCGGATATTTATTGGGTCTGGTTGGACCTGGGTTAGGCTCGATTCAAACATGCAATAATACTATGTTTATAATTTGATTTCATACCATATGCAAATTAATTTCAAATTTTGTTTTAACACATTATACTTAAAACATCATAACATTTAACATGATGAAATACTAAAATTAATATCACTTAATTATAATTAGTTTGTAGAACTTCTTTTTTCAAATAGAACAAGGTCTATTCATAATTTACATAGTGCTAATTTTACATTCACATTGCTTTTTGTCCCGTGCATTGAATATTATTATAGGTTACATGTAGCCAATTAAATTGGTGATACTCTACTCTACTTTATTTACATTTGCATGTGGATGAGTGGCTTTACACACAGAGACAAAATGCGAAATGAATATATCTATGATCAGGTTGGTGTAGCTCCTGTGATGGAAAAAAATAGAGAAAGTAAACTTAGATGGTTTGGTCACATTAAACGTTGATCATCTGATGATTGGATTAAGAGACTGGATGTTTTAGATTCGACTTATGTTAAGAAAGACAGAGGTTGACCTAAGAAGACTTGGGCTTATTGTATAAAAAATATTCTTAATTTATTACAACTACATGAAAATATGACACTAAATAGGACACAGTGAGATTAAGGCTTCGTTGTTATTGCTTTTGTTGTATGCTATAATCATTTACATGATCATAATTCCTGTTGAGTGATCTAAGTATTGTATCTATATATACATATGCTGTTTTTATTCTTAATACACAATAAATAGTTAAGGATTAGGTTCATATTGAATTTAATGCATATCGATCACTCACTACCAACCTTTCACGTAAGTACAAACTTCATCTAAACCTTAATAAATATGCCCAACAAACTTAGGATACGTGATTGGGTAAAGTCTTGAAGCACTTTCAGCTTTTTTAAAATCCAAATTAAATACAACAAGGATTCATATACATATATAACAAAATTTTCGGCTATTGAATATCAGTGTTAGTTGTAATTTAAAATTTAGCTTTCAGGACAAAAGAAAGTTGTGTCAGAACGTTATTAAGCTTTCCAGTTGAAGTCCAGTTGAAGTACAAGTCTGGAGGGGAAGCTAGCTTTATAGTAAAAGTACATGTTATGAAGCTTTTTTTCTGGAGTTATTTTGTTTAGATTTAATTTTTGTTAAAAGAGAGAATTCAATAGAATCTATTCTAGTTGGCTTCTTCTAATTTAAAGAATTTAGGAATGATGATTTTTTTCTTTTTTCTTACGTTGAGAAATCATTGCACTTGATTATATTTCCCAATGTCTCGTCTAATTGAAAAATATTTACATACGGAGAACGCACACAGCTTTCTGTGTGTAATCCCCTCCCAATAACTTCTAAATAACCTCTGAGAAGGATATTGGGAGCTTATTGCGGAGTTATTTCAGCGTTATTTAAAGTCAATACGCTCCGCGATTACACTTTCACATTCCGCGGTTACACTTTCACATTTTCTATGTTGTTAGGGCATTGACTCCAAATAACGTCAAAATAACTCCGCAATAACCCTTCCAATAACTTTCGTAGAGATTATTGAGAATCTATTGGGAGGGGATTAGGTATGGAGTGCTACATGTGTTCTCCGTACGCAAATATTTCTCCATCTAACCAAACATAACTAGTCAAATTTTTTTTTTCTAAGTTTTGGAAAAATAATCTTATGAATTTGTTGTGTGCAGTATGATCTGCAACGGTGAGTAGATATTTTACGTCTTAGCGTTAAATGAAGATTCAACATATACATAGATAAATATGTATGGTGAGACACCAACATTTTTTTGGTAGAAAAATCATGCAAAGAGAAAAAAATTACACATCCTAACTTCATTGCAACCTTAATAAATATGCTAAATAAACTCAGAATACCCCATTGATAAAAGTTTAGAAGCAAATTCAGTTTTCTTAAAATCCAAACTATATGTATATATATATATATATATATATATCTTCCAAACACGAATCTGACACATTTTTTTTTTCTAGATTTTGAAGAAATAATTTTTCGATTATACCTGAATAATTTAATATAAATGCAAGCCATATATTTGCAGGTGTACCCTTTACCTCACCATCAATTTTGTTCTAGTTAATATTGCCATTATGAATCTCTTCCAAGCATGTGCAAGGCATTCACTACAATGCATGTAGTAGGTTACAATGAAATATATTGAAAAAATATACAGTGGTTGTCATTGTTTATGAAACCTTAATATGTGCTAATGTCAGAGAAAAGGATGCTATTTTTTATCGTTATAAGATTTCGAGATCCTGATGATTTTATAAAGCCTTTAAGCTTGTAGTACACAGTTTCGCTTCATGATTAGAACCTATAGCAAGTAGAACATAGAGGATAGGGATGCACTCCATTTTAATTTCAAGAAAATTTTTCTTAAAATTTAATATATCTATAATTAACAATGTGTGTTTAGCACATCGTGTTTAGCACATCTATGTATGTATGTATGTATGTATGTATGTATGTATGTATGTATGTATGTATGTATGCATGTATGTATGTATGCATGTATGTATGTATGCATGTATGTATGTATGCATGTATGTATGTATGTATGTATGTATGTATGTAGGCACAGAGGTGTTTTTATATGTGTTTTTTCTTAACTAAAACTTACATGAAGAGAAAGAGATAAACAGAGGAAGAAGTTTGAAGAAAGATAAGTACCACTTTTATTTATGCTTTGTATTCTAGCTTACATCTATATACGAAGGTGTCTGTAGATATAGACATAGAGAAAGGCATAGATATAAATAGACTTAAGGCTAAAACAGAGAATGTACAACATGTAAATAACTTAATATAAATATCTTGTAGAGCCCTAAACAGTCGAATTGCACAGAAAAAGGAGGCGGACAAGAAACACAGAGAACAATAGGAGTCAAGGAGCTTGATTGAACCAAGAGATCGCATGAGATCGAAGCATCTCTGTTTAGCCACCCTCAAGTTGACGATTGGGCTCGGTGATTGTCAGCTTGGTGGTTAGGTACTAAAGACTGGCGATTGACAGTGGTTATTTAAGAATGTCAGCATTTTAATCTTTAGTCATTATGTGCTTGAGGATAATGTGTTGAAAGTTCACATGAACCCATGTGAAGTGGTAATTCACTTCGATATGTTTAGTCCTCCTCGTATGGAAAGCAGGATTGTGAACTAAAGCTATGGCCAACATGTTGTCAGGGATTGTCATGTGAGGTATTTTTTGATTCATCACTTCCCGTTTGAACTGTCAGAGCCAAATTATTTTTGTAGTAATTGTTATGGCCCTGTATTTGGCCCATATAGAATATCTAGCCACGATAGATTGTTTTTTTGTAGACGAAGATAGTAGATTTGGTCCTATGTAAACATAGAAACTGATAGTAGATTTGTTAGCTTGATGATCGTTGATTTAGTCAGAATCTGCATAAGTACATAAACACAGATCACCAGATATTATAGGAAGACTGTAATTGCTAGTTCCTTTTAATTTATGTTGACAGAGTCATACATGCATTGGCTGAGATAATAATAGAAAGTGTTATATCTAGGTGAGTAATAGTCAATACTGAAGAGATCCTATGATTCGTCTATACATATTAGGATCCTTGAAGAGTATGCTAGATTCAAAAGGTTTATATGTAGTGGTAGGCATTGAAGTCATTAACGGTTTTGCATTTTGCATATCTATTTTATGTAATAAATCATTTAGACATTGTGTTTGATTTAAAAAATAACTGGTGGGAATTTTTTTGATATTTAGTCCAAGAAAATGAGAATTACGATCCAACTATTTTAAATTAAATTGCATACTCAGCTTTTCAATTATTTTCTGAATTGTATTAGTGCAGTTACCTGTTATAAGAATTTCATCGACGTAGACTAATAAGAAAATACATTAGTTGTTGTGACAATCAATCAGTAATGAAGGATCAGCAGTACTTAATGTAAAACATTGTTCACATAAAAAAAAAAAACAAAAGTTGAGTACCAATAGTGTGGTGCTTGCTTGAGATCATAAATAGCTTTGTGTAACTTACACATATATTCAGGGTAATGAGTATCAATAAGTCCCTACAGTTTTTTCATATAAACCCTGTCATCTAACATCTTATGTATGAAGGCATAGGATACATCTAATTATTGAAAGTCCATTATTTGTTGACATCCAAAGCTATAAGAAATCTGATGGCAGGAAACTTTACCATGTGACTAAAAGTTTCTTGGTAGTCTATCCTTTGTTGTTGAGAATATTCTTGAGCAACCAAGCGAACTTTATATGTCTAACAAAAGTTCCATATAAAGATACTTAATTTTAACTGCCCACTTACAACCCAAATATTTTATTTTCAAGAGGTGGAACGAGTTCCCAAGGGCCTTGTTGTTGGAGAGCCAAAAATTCATCTGACATAGCATTATGTCATTAAGAATATTAAACTACTTGACTATAAATGGTTGGTTTTATTTACTTCTAAGTGTTATGTTGAGGATAAAAAATTATCGTGGGTTTTAAATTTTCAATTTGTACCGGGGCAACCATAGGGTGTTGTTTGTGCATGAGAGAGTGAATTGGTTGCAGAGTGGGGAGAGGGTTGGGGAGGGGTGGGGGAGAAAAGGAAGAACAAGGTGATGGAGTAACAGACTTGGGTTGATTGAGGGAATAAATAGTGTTTTACTGTTGAACATTGGGAGGGACTATTGGAGAGGATGGGATAGTGTGAGTAAAAACCAAGGGGAAATGATTAGAAGTAATGGTAGAAGTAGGAATAAGTAAGACAGGTGGATAATGGAAGGGTAGAGCTGAAAAGGAAGCTGAGGCAGTAGGTGTTTTAGCAGGAAGTATATTTTCATTAAATTTTACATGGAGAATAAAGATAAATTTCTTTTCCTAAATATCAAAATATTTGTAACTATTGTGATGAGTACTGTAGTCCACAAATATGCATTGGGGAGTTTTGGCGAGAGTTTGTGTGGTATATTGTGGTGTTGCCAACAGTTATAAAAGAAACCAAAGGTTCTCAAATGTTAATATTCTGGTGCTTTTGATATAAAAGCTAAAAAGGTGATAGATTTTGAGTATTACTGAAAAGGAAACCTGTCGATAAGGTAGGTAGCAGTGAGGATAGCTTATGTCCAAATGGTTATGGTTAGGTTCGAAGAGTTTGAAAGGGTTCAAACATTTTCTGTTTTCTTTCAGCGGTGTCATTTTTCTCGAAAGTATAAGGGTAGTTATATTGGCATTGAATGCCTTTATCTTGCATATATACTTTGAGCTCATTTGATATATATTCTCCTCCATCATCAGAATGAAGGTATTTTATATTTATGAGAAATTCGTTTTTAAGGAGTTTATGCAAATACATAAATTGAGCAGTAGTTTCAGATTTGTGACGTAAAGGAAACACCAAAAGTAACTAAAAAAAAGGCATCGATTAATCTAACATAATATTTGTATCCTCCTATAGAATAATGGGGAAAGGGCACTAAATGCCAGAAAGTATCATTTTTAATTTTTTATATGTAGTAGTGTTATTACTGAAGGGTAATTTAACTTCTAGTTTAGTAACAATCCAAATATTTCCAAGTACATGAAGAGATGTAAAGATGAAGATGAGCATGTGAAATCATAGATAAAACTTTATTGTGTGGATGCTTGAGTTTTTGATGCCTAACATTTGAGCTCATTGTAGATTATAAGGCTGTTATGAGGTAAAGTCGTAGATTAGCTGGACCAACTAGGAGGATTTGTATGGTGTTCGAATCCTGAATCTAAAACTTGTTAGCATCAAATGAAATGGAGCAATTGTTATCCTTAGCTTGTTTCCGAACTCTTATTAAATTATGAGATAATTGTGGAACTCTAAATAGGGGAGAAATTTTAACTTTTGATCAGATGTTGGTAATATCTCATTATGTGTTATGTCAGGGCCTTGTTCATTGCATATCACAACTTTTTTTTATTCCCTTACATGGTTGAGAAGTTTATAGACGTTCAATGTGTGGTGTGAGATGTGGTGTGGCTTCTGTGTGGAGTATCCAATATTGTGACTATGTTGCTACTTGGTTTGTAAATGGTGTCACAGAAGAATTTGTAGGAGATTTATATTTGAAGATTCATTTTTTTTTCATCATTGGCTTGCCAGCTGGCCACGCTTGTTGCAGATTTGATAGGTTACTGTTGATCTTGATTTCGGTGGGTTGTTGTCTTGCATGCTTTTGAATTATCGTGGTTCTTGTTGAAACTTCTTGGATTGTTGTAACCTCTTTTATTTTTGAATGTTAACATTGCTGCATGTTGTGTAACTCTTGTATGTTCTTGAGAAATGTTACATTCTTCACTGTGAAGAAGAGCATATAAATATTCAAGCGAGAGGGGTTGTAGATCCGTGTTTATAGCTATCTTGAAGCCATGATAACTGGGTGGTACACCATTTAATGTATAAGGAATTATATCCTTTGAACCTACTTTGGACCCTGCAGTAATGATGTTGTCCACCGGGTTCTTAACCATGATGATATATTGAGTCATGGTGCTTGATCTCATAGTAATATTGTGAAGTTCTTTCTTTAATTGAATAACCCAAGATCTGTTTATAACATGAATCTTTTCTCTAGAGTCTGCCATATTTCAACAATGGTGGTTAGATGAGTATTTAGGGAAGAATGGAATGTGAAATGGTGGAAAACATTTTTGTTATTATGTTTCTATCCACTATTTGCCAAAAAACACAGTCCAGGTTTTTTATTACTGTACCATTTTTATCTGTAACAAATCTGGGAGGGAGAGAAGTTTGAATATACAAGAATGAATTAAACCCATTAGCTTTTAACAACTTTGATATTTAAACTTTCCATACAGGATAATTGTCTTGACTTAGGCATGTTTCTGTTACATTCCTGATTTGATTCATCAGGAATCTTAAAAGCGTTGTGGATACTTATCTTTTCAAATTTGATGTAAGCCATTGTAGCTTGTCGGCTTTTTTGATTAGCTGTGGAGGAGCTGGAATCCATCAAATGCTGTGAGGCAAGAGTTCTAATGCCAACTTAGAAAAAGGGGAAAAAGATAAATAAATATAAAATGCATGAAATCTAATTCATATAATGATAGTTTTAACTTATTTATAAAAATAAATTTAACGAATAAACGATATAAAAACAAGTAAAACCAAACAAAATTAATTGTAAAGCTCTATTTCATTAATTTCTCTTTTAAATCTAAAATTAAAATTTTATATCATTCTTTCATTAAAACTCCATAGCACACATATATGAATGTGCATCCTTTCTTTATTTATTCTTTTATTTGATCTATAGGCTTATAATTTACTCAACATAAATCAAAATTATTTATTTATTTTTATTATAATTAAAATATCCATGCATAATAGCTGCCTAGTTAAGTTGCCCCAAATCTCAAGAAATATAAAAGAAGGCACATAATGATTTATTATTTTATTTTATTTTTACAAAAACAGAAGTACTAAAAAAATACTTAATACTATAGATAGAATGCTTTAATAATAGCTTTATGATTGTATGATGCTTTCTGTATAAATAATTTAGCAGGATACATTTTTTAAAAACATTAGTTGGCCAGTTTCATGTGGCATGTACTCTAGTACATATAGTTAAAATTCCAGTCCCCATTTATTTCTCTTCATAAAGGCTATGTTGGACTGTAACTTAAATTTACCAGGGCAACAAATTAAGAATGACAAAGGATTAGTATAAGCATTGGTTATTATTTAGATTACAAATACTTATATATACAATGAGGGTATATTTGCAAAAATGGGCCAGCTATTAGGGCTGTCAGAACGGCTCGTTGTTCGCGAATAGCTTGTGTTCGGCTCGTTAAGAAGCTCGTGTTCGGCTTGTTAATTTCGTTCGATAAGTTAACGAGACGAACACGAACTAAGATGTGTTCGTTCGTGTTCGGCTCGTTTTGACTCGAAATACTACTCATCATGTTTATATATATATATATATATATATATATATATATATATATATATATATATATATATATATATATATATATATATATATATATATATATATAAAGTAGTATCTTAAAAAAAATCTAATTGACTTATAATCAATTAAAATATTGATTAAGAAAATAGAATTAAAAATTATTAAATTAAATTCAAATGATGTTTTAATATAAATAATAATTTTTAAATCTTGCTCAAACCCTTACTGTTAGGGTTGTTAAAATGACTATTTGTTCGTGAACAGCCCGTGTTCGGCTCGTTAAGCAAACGAGCCGAACACGAATGCACTTTTGAGCTCGAAAATGAGTAGAACACGAGCTGAGCATTGCTTTCTCGTGTTCGGTTCGTTTGCACGGCTACTGGCTATAAAATAAAACTAAGGGTAATTACTTTGAATTTTTTAATGCCACATAAAGATGGGATGCAGCGGGTGGTTGAAATGGGTAGAAAAAGTATTTTTTTAAAATTCTTTTTTTAATTCACCAATTTAAAGTCCACAAAATATTATAAATTAAATATGATTAAATTTAATAATAAGAAATAAATATAATGAACCAATACAGCACAAAAGATTACTTGGTTGTATGATTATTCTAGCAAACAAGATGAAAATAAAGTAATCAAGCAATATAGAATACAAATCATTCACAAATAAAGTAATTTGCGTCAGGTGTTCTGATACAATAATTTCTCTCGGAATAGAGTGCGACCCTGTGCCAGGAGAGTATAACCTCAATATACTTTAATACATTGGGATGTATAGTCCAAAATATCACACTAAGCTAATAACTTTAGAAAATAATCTCTAAATAAGATGAGCTTGTGCTTTTGAATTTTTTGCAAGAGCCAAAAGATAAATTATCTAGAAACAAAGAGCTAAAAAATGACGCAATTGATCACCTTATTGACAAAAAAATACATGCAATTCATTGATTAAGCCAAACACAATTTTTACTTATTTTAATTTAATATTTATAAAAATAATAATTTAATTAGCTTTCAACATGTTGGATCCCAAATTATCTTATGGATCACTCCCATGGAATAGAGAGTTAGTCGGATGAAAGAATGAAGAAAGAAAATTTAAACACTCTTTATGATTTTAGTGAGGATTCCATTTGTGAGGTCCCTTCTCTTGAAAACGATCCTCCTATTTATAGTTCATAGATTCAATGTTGTAAATTACTTGGTTGTCTCTATTTAAAAAGATATATTACTATAATTAAGTAGTTATTACATTTGCACATTTGTAACTGAATAATATTTATTCTAACCTTGTAACCCCTGCTGATGCCGTTTTATTTCTGTAACTGATGCGAAAAATCAGAAAAATTGATATTAAACTAATAATAATGATGCAATGTAACCCAAATAATAATGTAACTTTAATGAAAATAATTTATCTTTAAAACCTCTCTTAAAGTCCCGATTCCCTTTTACATATAACGCAAGTATATGTATCGTTCAAGTAATACATGGATCTAATAGAGTCCTAGATATCGATCCCACAGGGAAGATGTAAATATATATAAGTTAGCTATTTATATTCTAGTATAAACTAAAAATAAAACAAAGTAAAGTACAAAGTTTGAAGTTAAACTACTTAAGTGTAATACTACTAAATATGCAAATGTATGACTATAACAAGTAAATTAAACTAGATGCTAAACTTTCAAAAGTAAATTGTTAAAATAAAATAAAGGTTTTTGTTGACGAAAAGTTCAAGTATGAGAAAACATTCTTCCTCTTTACAATGAAAATATGGTTTGTGAAGAAATTAAAATCATTTGAAAAATATATTTAAAAATTATTTTGTATCAAAAAGGAGCAATCATATACTCTACCCTCTCCCGAGTGCTATAAAAAAACATTGACTAAGCCAGAGTTTGGTCCCTAACTCCTTGGTTAGGCTGGGAGGATGTCCGTTGTCACTCCAGAGCTTCCACTACTCCTCACTTGAGGGTTAACATGCTCGCATTAATTTCCAATCACTGAACCAAATTGGGGATTCTAATCTATCACCATAAAATCTTCCAATTCTACATCCAACGAAGTATATTTATCTATTTATTTGCACCCAATCCCATGGATAAAATACTCTCATATGAAATCAAATGTGATTCTCCCTTTGTTGTAGAAATCATATCCCTTTTTCAGAACATATATTTCTCAGCACATTTTA
>NEWO01000673.1:227979-239817 GCA_003013225.1 Phalaenopsis aphrodite | reverse complement strand
TTTAATTTCCAATTTAAAATTTAGAGGCATTTCATTTCTTATAGAAATATTACCTACTCTCTGACACCGTTCACATGATTTTATATGTATATTAACATCTCTAAATAGAGTAGGCCAATAAAATCCAGATTGTAAAATTTTTTGAGTAGTTTTATCATTCCCAAAATGTCCTCCAAATTAAGGATCATGAAATTTTTGAATAATCTCCTGAATTTTTTTATAAGACACACATCGTCTTATAACTAAAATTTTACATTGTTTATACAAAAGAGGATCATCCCAAAAATAAGATTTTACATCATAAATGAATTTATTTTCCTATTGTTTTGTCAATCCTAATGGTTAAATACACTAACAATATAATTTATAATATCAGTATACCAATATATTCCTCATCCTTTTACAACATAAAGTTGTTCATCAGGAAAAGTATCTTTAATGTATTTTTCCAAATCATGTATTTCTTCCTATTCTAACCTTGATAGATGATCAGTTATGTGATTATCAGTCTCATTCCTAACAACTACTACAAAATGAAACTCTTGCATCAAAAGTATCCATCTAATTAATCTTGGTTTTGCATTCTTTTTTTGCATGAAATATTTAACAGCAGAATGGTCAGTACGCACAACACATTTAGTTCTAATTAAATATGATCTAAACTTATCAAAAGCATACAAAATGGATAATAACTCTCTTTCAGTGGTGATATAATTAATTTGAGCATCATTAAGAGTCTTACTAGCATAATATATAACCTTGAAAATCTTATCATATTTCTGCCCTAAAACAGCTCCAATTGCATAATCACTAGCATCACACATTAGTTCAAAAGGTTTCTCCCAGTCTAGTGAAATAATTATAGGAGCAGTGATCAATTTTCCTTTAAAGTTTCAAAGGCTTTAAGGCAATCTTGATTAAATTCAAACTTTACATCTTTTTCTAGAAGTTGGCATAAAGGCTTGGTAATTTTTGAAAAATCTTTGATATATCACTTGTAGAATCCAGCATGTCCTAAGAAACTCTCAACTCCTCTTACATTAGTAGATGGAGGTAGGTTCTATATAACCTAAATTTTTGTAGGATCTACTTCCATGCCATTTTCTAAAATTTTAAGTCCAAGAACAATTCCTCCTGCAACCATAAATTGACATTTCTCCCAGTTCAGAACAAGATTAGTCTTTTCAAAATGTTCCAGAACTTTCTCTAATTTATTCAGACATATTTCAAAGCAAGTTTTGAATACAGAAAAATCATCTATAAAGACTTCAATTCCTTTTTCAATCAAATCACTATAAATTGACATCATACATCTTTGAAATGTTGCAGGTCCATTACAGAATCTAAAATGCATTCACCAAAAAGCAAAAGTTCTATAAGGACTAGTAAATATTGTTTTCCCTTGATCCTCAGGGGCAATAGGTATTTGGTGATAATTGGTATATCCATCTAAAAAATAAAAAAAAAATTGTGCCCGACTAATTTATCCAACATCTAGTCCAAAAAGGGTAAAGGAAAATGATCCTTCCGAGTGGCATAATTTAATTTTCTATAATCTATGCAGATTCATCATCCTGTGACTTGTCTTATTGATATTAGTTTATTATGCTCATTTGTCACTATAGTTTCACCTCCTTTCTTCAGAATACAGTGAATTGGACTCACCCAAGCACTGTCTAAAATAGGATATATTATCCTTGCACCTAACTATTTTATAATTTCTTTGTTTACCACTTATTTTATCACAAGATTAAATCTCCTTTGAGGATAAGTTTTTGGTTTATGTTGATCTTCCAATAAAATTCTATGCATACAGATTGAAGGACCGATTCCTTTCATATTAGCTAATATCCATACTAAGGCTTTCTTATATCTCTTTAAAGTTTCTAACAACTGTTGCTCTTGCACATCATTTAGTTCTGAGAATACTATGACGAGTAGTGTAGATAAATATCCTAAGAATACATACTTCAAATGTGTAGGAAGTGTTTTCAATTTGACTTTAGGGGGTTTCTTAATAAATGAAATCAAATTGTTGTCATTTTCTGCAGGATCTAACATTTCAATTTTTTTCTGAACATAATTCAGTTCTTCCGTACTCACTTCTATAGACTCATCTTGGATTTTATCCTCATCTTGATATTCTATATATTCCTTTTCAAATTCACTTTCATATGTCTTTTTGAAATATTCATGACTTAAATAATCATTAATATCCATTCTGAAGCATTCAATTTCTTGTTCTTTTGCAAGGTATCTCAATGATTTTGCAATATTAAATGTAACCTCATGATCACTAACTCTCATAGTTAGTTCTCCCTTCTGCAAATCTATCAAAGCCCTTCTAGTGGCTAGGAATGGTCTTCTTAAAATAATATGAATTTCTTGATCTTCCTCCACATCTAATACAATAAAGTCCACAGGAAAGAAAAATTTACAACCTTTACTAAAACATCTTCTATAACTTTTTTAGGATATGTAATTGAACAATCAGCTAACCAAAGAGTTACGGTTGTTGGTGAAATGTATCCTAAACCCAACCTTCTAAAAATCGATAACAGCAAAAGATTAATACTGACTCCTAAATCACATAAAGCTTTTCCATAAAATCGTTCACCAATAGCACAAGGAATTCAAAACTTCTAAGATCTTTAAGTTTTTCAAGAAGCTTTTTCTGAATTATAGAGCTACACTCTTCACTGAGAGCAACATCTCATTATCTACAAACTTCCTTTTCTTATTAAGTATATCCTTCATGAACCTCACATAGCTTGAAATTTGTTCCAAAGCTTCAACAAATGGAATTTTTATCGTTAATTTCCTCAAAACTTCCAAAAATTTTAAAAACTGATTATCTTTATACTTCTGCTTCAATATTTGAGGAAATGGAGGTGGTGGTCTTTCTACAGTGATTTTCATTGGTTTAATAGGACTTTCTGACTCACAATGAAAATCTTCACCATAATTTTCACTTTCCACCCCATCCTTTTCAATTTCAACTTCTCATTGAACTCTTTCTTCTAATTCTTTTCCACTTCTCAATTTAATAGCTTTAATTTGCTCCTTGTTCTGGTCTCTAGGATTTACTTCAACATTATTAGGCAATGTTCATGGAAGTCTATTGCTAAGTGCAGTAGCAATACATCCCAATTGATTTTTCATGTTTCTAATTGCAGTTCCTTGACTTTGTAATTGACTTCCCATTTGCAATATCAATTCTTCCATTGGTAACTTTTTCTCCTTATTTTGCAAATTATTAAATCTTGGGGGTCATAAGGTTTATAAGCTTGATTTCCTTGATTGTTGGAGCTTCCCATTGGGTTCACAACATTGTTTCCCCATTGTAGAATTGAAGTATTCGAGTTATTATTACTCCAACTAAAGTTTGGATGATCCATCCATCCTGGAATATAATAATTGACATATGGATTATTAGAATGATTCTTTATTGCATTTAAAGTCTCATAAGAAGATTGAGATTCTATCATTTGTTTAAATGAGTTCTTCTCAAGCACAGGTGTTCTTTGATAATAATTCATTCCATATTGATCTACCTTCTTTGATATAGCAGCTATTTGAGCAGCTAATATAGATATTACATCAGAATCATGAATACTTGCTACTCTTTTTAGATTTAGCCTTTCTGAGGGTCATTAAAAATTATTATTAGTTATCTCTTCAATTAATGAATATGCTTCATCAAATGGTTTTGACACTAATGATCTACCATTACTGACATCAATTATCGATCTAAGGGATCCAACCAATCTATTATAATTAGTTTAAATTATTAACCAATCTAGAAACGCATGGTGTGGACACTTCTTAAGGAAATCTTTAAATCTTTCCCAGGCTTTATAAATTGATTCCCCTTCAAACTGACAAAAAGATGTAATATCCTTTCTAAGATTAGTAGTTTTTTAAGGTGGGAAATATTTAGATAAAAATTTTTGTGATAAGTTTCCCCAAGTTCTGATAGATCCAGGTGCTAATGAGTTGAACCACATCTTAGCTTTATCCCTTAGTGAAAAAGGAAAAAGTTTAAGTCTGACAGCATCATTTGACACTCCATCATATTTAAATTGAGCATATAATTCTAAAAACCTAGCAAGGAGTAAATTTGGATCTTCATTTGGTGTTCCTCCAAAGTGATTGTTTTGTACCATTTGGATAATAGTAGGTTTAAGCTCAAATGAATTGGTAGCTACAACAGGTTTTTGTATACTCAAATGAATTTCATCTGTTGTAGGATTATCATAATCCCTTAAAGGTCTCTGATGATGTTCATTCACATTTCAAGCATTACTTGAGTTGCAAGCCATTTTGCTAGAATGATTTTTCTCTTTTTGTTGTTTTTAAATTTTTTTTACAGTTCTTTCTAATTCAAAATCGTAAGGTGAAAAGTTTTCAGATCTTATATTACACATAAACAAAATAAAATAAGTAATTAAAAATAATCAAGACACTTAAACAAGAAAATGTTCAAACTAAACTACAAATAATTTTTTTATATTTTAAAATAAATTAACTAATATTTTTTATTACTTCCGCAGCAACTGTGCAAAAAAATTGATGCAAAAAATCAGGAAAATTGATACTAAATTAATAATAATGATGCAATGTAACACAAACAATAATGTAACTTTAATGAAAATAATTTATCTTTAAAACGTCTTTTAAAGTCCCAATCCCCTTTTACATATAACGCAAGTATACGTATTGTTCAAGTAATACAAGACTCTAATGGAATCCTAGATATTGATCCCATAGGGAAGCTGTAAATATATATAAGCTAGCTATTTATATTTTAGTATAAACTAAAATTAAAAATAAAGTAAAGTACAAAGTTTGAAGTTAAACTACTTAAGTGAAATGCTACTAAATATGCAGATGTACGACTATAACAAGTAAATTAAACTAGATGCTAAACTTTCAAAAGAAAATTATTAAAATAAAATAAAGGTTTTTGTTGACCAAAAGTTCAAGTATGAGAAAACATCCTTCCCCTTTAAAATGAAAATATGTCTTGTGAAGAAATTGAAATCATTTGAAAAATATATTTAAAATTATTTTGTGTCAAATAGGAGTACTCCTTTTCTCTAGCCTCTCCCGAGTGCTATAAAGAACATTGATTGAACTAGAGTTTGGTCCCTAATTTTATTGTTAGGCTGGGAAGATACCGACTATCACTCTAGAGCTCCCACTACTCTCTCACCTGATGGTTAGCAAGCTCACATTAGTTTCCAACCAACTGAACCAAATTGGGGATTTTAATATCTCACTTTAAAATCTTCCAATTCTACATCTAATGAAGTATATTTCCCTATTTATTTGCACCCAATCCCATGGATGAAATACTCTCCCATGAAATCAAATGTGATTCTCCCTTTGTTGTAGAAATCTTATCTCCTTTTCAGAACATATATTTCTCAACATATTTTAACAATTCAATTGGCTAGATTAAAAAGTAAATGAAGACCGGAGTTCAAATCATCACAAATAATTGACATGTAAAACTATTAAAAACAAAATCAATTCTTCACAAAACCATTACTTTAAAGTAGGGAGAAGGATAAAGAAGGCTACTCATAATTCATGAGAAGGATACGATAAAACACGGATTTCATATATAAAAATAAGTTCATAAATAAAAGAAATGAAAAATAAAACTTAACTCACAATCCTTCCTAAGCAAATTCCTATAAGTTCTCTTCAAGCATTTCCCTCTTTACAATCACTCCCAATTCTCTTCTAGAAATGTAATGAAGAATAAATCTCTCCCCTCCCCACTCCTCTTATAACCCTAGAAAAAAATCTCCTCTTCTCTCTCCCTCCCTCTTATCACACTCTTGAAGTCCCTCCTCCTTTTGGGCTGCTTCCTCTCAAAAGAGTTTCAATTTCCCTCCAAAATTCAAAAGTCAAAACTTTGAATTTCAAAAGATTGCCTCTTTTTCCCAAGAGTCAATTCCCTTCACATTGAACCTTCCATAGTGTCTAAAAGCATTGAATCACTCCATGGGGTGCTTAGAACATGTGCTCCTTTGAAAATTTGCTCAAAATTCATCTCGAACTGCCTTTATTTGAAAATGTTGTGTCTGACGCATCATGCGTCAGCTCTCTGAATTTTTGCGCATCATGTGCTAAACCCCAAAATTAGTTATTTTTGCTCCAAATTTTGATAATTTTTCCATTGTTTTCTCCAAATGCCTAAAAATGATATATCTGCAACAAAAACACAAAAATACTTTTCTTTAAAGTTCAATATCACCAAAATAAGCATAAAAAAGGTACTTAAAATAGTATATTATTTTTGTGTATCAGTAATCGCCTAAACAACGAGTTACATTTGTAACTACCTGATTTGATTGCTTGGAATTCATTCGGTTGGCTAGGATTCATTTGGTCGATTGAACATCCTTCGGTCAACTTAATGATCATATATAGCCCATTTTATGTAGACCGAATGTGTTGTCACATCTTCCTTGGGTATGATTGTTTTATCGGGCATAGGGTGAATCACTGTAATCTGAAAAGCAGTCAACCTTCAGTATATGTGTAAATTATAAAGAACCACAATCTGGGCGGCTATTAATTTTCATGATTGTAGTTACTAGTAAGTAGGTGTGACACGGTCATGCGACATTTATTAGGTCTTTTTTTTTGTTCATTTGGTTATTCTATGAGATTAATTAATTGTATGTCAAATAATCCATGATCTTTATGACTTTAATTACTTTTCTTTAAGATTCATGTAGACGCATTCTCGTTGTACATAATTAGTTTTTTCGATTCTCTTACTTCTTTGAAAGTGACAACTTTTTCATAAAATAAGAGAATTAAATAACATGAATTTTCATATAATGAGTAATAATTATCACCATAAATTATACTTCTTTGATTTTCATGCCCTTTTATTACTATAAATAGGGTGAAAGATGTTTTTCTTTTTTTTCATCTTATTCATCTTCTTCTTGTGAGGTCACTTAGGCGAACTAATATGCCAGGTGCCAAAAGAGCCAATAAATGAGGAAGCCTTAATGAAGGCCTTTGGACTTCCTACTTCTAGAACCAACCCCGTGGAAGATGAAACAAAAAGGAAACTTGATAGTTCTCACCCAATCCTTAAGAAAAGGTGGGCAACGAGACGCAACACAACTGAAAAGAGTAAAGAAGATGAGAAGAAAACAGTCGGTGGAAAAAGGTCAATCGAATCAATAAAATAAGCTAAAAAAAATACCGCAAAACTGCCTCATGTGGAAGAGGTTGGTCAATATTCTGAATCAGTACCACTTCAGGAAAGGTGTCAGAAAGGAGGAAAAGTATTGGACCCTCTGACCAAAGGAAAATATGTTGAGATTTTCATACCTATTTTACACTATTTTTGATGATATTGCACTTTAAAGAAGAGTATTTTTGATGTTTTATTGCAGGTATGATGAATTATGGACATTGGAGCAAAAAGATGCAAAAAAGAGCAAATTTGGAGCGAAAAGGACCAAAATATGAAGAATTGAACTAGGGCGCCAACGACGAGATTTTCCCGAGACTTCAACCAATTATTTTAGAAGGCCTACCAAGGCACTCTCGAGGCTGCTGACGGCGAGATCGGCAGTTAATTCAAAAGGTGCATTGAATGTGGATGATTTTTGGAGGGATGCTTAGGAAACTCTTGGGAAAACTCTTCACAACTTTAAAAGAATATTTTGACCAAAAATGCAGGAGCGTTGGATTAGTTCGAAGGTTCAAACAGCGTCTAAGAGCCCCAGTAGTGTGTAGAGAGTTTAATTTAGGGTTAGATTGTGAGGAATTCTTTGAGAGATTGTAAGAGTGGAGGGAAAGTGAGAGACTTCTTCCTCCTTGCTGTTTCGAAGAAGAATTCTGTGTGTTGTAAAGAAAGGAAGAGATTCAAAGGAACTTCGAGGAGTTTGCTTCGGGAGGAATTAGAGATAAGTGTTATTTACTTGTTGTAATTTATATGACTTTGCTATTATATATAAATTCTGAGTTTTGTTGTGTCTTCCCCATGAGTTCCGAGTTGTTTTTTCTGTCTTTCTCCTTGTCTTGAGATTTGTGAAATGGTGATTTGAATTGGTTGAGCCTTGAAAATGTTAAAGAAGTTGTGATGATCTTTTCACTTCTATCTTAATTTACTTTCAATTTGGCCAATTAATTTGTTAAAATATATTAAGTTTTACAACTAAAGTGAAGATTACATCCAAGATTCAGGGTGGTCAAAGCCCTTGGAAGTTGGGTGCAAATAAATAGGAAAATAAAATTATCGGGCGTAGAATTGTAGATTTTAGAGTGACAGACTAAAATCACCAATTCAGCCTTATCATTTGGGTGCTCAAGTGCAGATGTTAGCCCTCAGGCGAGGGGATTGTGGGAGCTCCGAAGTGAGAGCAGGTATCCTCCCAGCCTAGTTGCAGATTCAGTAACCAAGCATAGGATTAGTCAATGTTCTTTATGTCTGGACCAAAGGGTAAATAACATGTATGCTCCTATTTGACACAATACAATTAGAACTGATTCACTTTATCCATTCACTTTAATTTCTTGACAAGGAGAATGATACTTTCTTATATATTGAATTTCACATTAGAAACTTTATTAGTAGAATTAGTTATTTAAGAGTTATTAAAATTACATATTTATTTTGATTTCTTATTAGTGACAGATAAGCAATTTGGATTATATTGTTGTGATTAAGTATTGATTTTCTAAAATCTTAGTTCGTAGCCTTTAATATTAATTCCTGTGGGATCGATATCTAGGACTCCATTAGAGCCTTATATTACTTGAGCGATACGTATATTTGCGTTGATATGTGTGACTTTACGATTATTGCATATTTTACATATACATATTTATTGAATCTATAACCGTTATTAAGTTTTTGGTGTCGTTGCTAAGGAATTAAATATTATAGCAGAAGTATTAAAAACTTGTATTTTTAAGCATATATAAACTCGCTGTCAAGTTTTTGGCTTCGTTGCTGAGGAGTAAACAAGAATCATAATTAGAGTAACAGACAAATTAGGACTATTAGAAAATTTTTACTGGTTTCAATTGTATGCGTAACAGAAAATTATTTTCATATTTAGTTAACTATTTTTTTTCTATGTACTGATTTCAATTGTATGCGTAAATTTGAACCTAAAAATCTTATACCCTATGATTCAGAATTAAATGCACTGTTAGAAGAATTAGAAGACTAACAAGAGAACCTAGAAATCCTGACATAATGGAAAACAACATATTCAATCAAGGAATAGAAAATTAACACCAACCTAGACCCCTACGAGATTATGCAAATCCTACAGCAGATGAAATTCACTTATCTATCCAAAACCCTGATGTAGCTATTCATTTGAGCTTAAACTTGCTATTATCAAAATGGTACAAAACAATCAATTTGGATGTACACCATATGAAGATCATAATTTACACCTCGCTAGTTTTTTTAGAAATTTAGGCTACCTTTAAATATGACAGAGTCTTAAACGATGTTGTTAGACTTAAATTTTTTCATTTTCACTTAGGGATAAGGCTAAGATGTAGTTAAATTTGTTAGCACCTGGGTCTATTAGAACTTGGGGAGAACTTTCACAGAAATTTCTATCCAAATAATTTCCTCTATCCAAAACTGCTAAACTGAGAAATGACATAACATCATTTTGTCAGATTTATGGAGAGTCGATATATGAAGCTTGGGAGAGAATTAAGGATCTTCTTAGAAAGTGCCCCCATCATTCGTTACCAGATTGGTCGATAATTCAATTTTTTTATAATGGATTAGTGAGATCACTTAGATTGATTATAGATGATACAGTTGGTGGTTCTTTAATGTCAAAACCTTTTGATGAGGCTTATTCGTTAATAGAAGAGATGACTATCAACAATTTTCAATGGCCCTCTGAAAAGGTAAATCCTAAAACAGTAGCTAGCATCCAAGATTCTGATGCAATATCTATGTTAGCTTCGCAGATTGCTACAATAACAAAGAAATTAGATCATTATGGAATGAATTATTCTCCAACACCTACTATGATGGAAGAGAATTCATTTGGGCAATTTATGGACATTCAACCTTCGTATGAGACTTTAAATGTTATTAATAGACCCAACAACACTTATTCGAACTATTATAACCCAGGTTGGAAGAACCATCCAAATTTTAATTGGAATAACAATTCTTCTACAAATTAAAAATGGGCAAACAACCCAGTGCACCCATTAGAAAATTAATCTAACCAAGGAAATGTTAATTATAGACCTTCTTATCCTCCAGGATTTAACAGTAACACTCAAATTAAGGAAAAGAAGTTGTCTATGGAAGAGATGATATTAAATATGGGTCAACAATTGCAGAATCAAGGAAATCAATTACAGATTCTAGGAAATCAATTACAAAATAAAGGAACTGCTATTAAGAATATTGAAAATAAATTAGAGCATATCGCTACTACGCTTAGTAACTGAACATTAAAAACCTTTCCAAGTACTGTGGAACCAAATCCTAAAGATCAAGGAAAAGAAAAAATAAAAGCGATACAATTACGAAGTGGAAAACAATTGGAAACAAGAGTGCAGAAAGAAATAGAAACTAAAAAAGAGAAAGTTGATACAAAAAAAGAAAAGGATCATGAATACCCAGATTTAGAATATTGACTTACACCATTGAAAATTACTATGGAGAACCTCCACCACTGTTTCCTCAAAGGTTGAAGCAACACAAACAGAATAAACAAATTTTCAAGTTTTTAGAAATTCTTAAGAAATTAACGGTAAATATTCCCTTTGTATAAGCTTTAGAGCAAATGCCCAGTTATGTGAAGTTAATGAAAGATATTCTAAACAAGAAAAGGAAGTTCACTGATAATGAGATTGTTGCACTTAGCGAAGAGTGTAGTGCAATAGTTCAGAAAAAGCTTCCTAAAAAATTAAAAGATCTAGGCGGTTTCACTATACCGTATGTTATCGGTGAAAAATTTTATGGAAGAGCTTTATGTGATTTGGGAGCCAACATTAATCTTATGCCTCTATCATTCTTCAAAAGATTAGGATTAGGAGAAATCTCACTTACTTCTATAACTCTTCAGTTAGCGGATTGTTCAGTTACATATCCTAAGAAAGTTATAGAGATGTGTTAGTAAAAGTTGATAAATTTATCTTTCCTGTGGATTTCATTGTTTTAGATATGGGGGAAGATAAAGAAATACCTATCATTTTAGGGAGACTGTTTTTAGTTACTGGAAAAGATATGATAGATGTTCAAAAGGGAGAATTAACTATAAGAGTTAACGATCAAGAAGTGACTTTTAATATTGTGAAATCTATGAAATACCCTGCTGTTGAAAGAGATAACGAATATTTTTGCACAGAAATTAGTGTACATCTAATGAAAGAGCATTTTAAAGAACATTTTGAAGTGAAAAAACAATTTGAAGATAGTGATGAAGTTATTTTGAGCGAAATAGAAAATGAAGAATTCGATTATGTTCAGGAAAGATTTGAGATGCTGGATATTACAGAAAATGCTGATAAGAATCTAGTTCCATCTATTATAAAACCTCCTGAACTTGAGTTGAAAATATTGTTTAACCGCTTGAAGTATGTGTTTCTGGGAGACTCATCTACACTACCTGTTATTATATCTTCAGAGTTAACTGATTTGCAAGAGCAAAGACTTTTGAGTACATTAAAAAGATATCAGAAAGCTTTTGGTTGGACATTAGCTGATATTAAGGGAACCAGTCCTTCAATCTGTATACAGAGAATTATACTAGATGAACATTATAAACCAAGAATTGATCCACAAAGGAGATTAAACCCAAT
>NEWO01000673.1:185652-203283 GCA_003013225.1 Phalaenopsis aphrodite | reverse complement strand
ATTAAATGTCGAAATGGGGTCTCAATTCTCATTAATATCAGACTTAGTATATAATTATCAATTAGTGGGCTTTAAATAAGTGAATTATCATCTCTATAGCTTAAGCCCATTATTTTAAAATCACATAATTGGATTAACCTCCAAATTGTGATGATTAACAGAATTGCATCAATATCTTTATTATGAGACAAGTGGCAAGTTGGTTTCTACCATTTACCCTTCATATTTTAATCATCCAAAAAGGTTTATTATGATCAATATTGCCCATATACCCTTTTATTAATCCTAAAATTTAAATTAGGTATTAAAATTCAAAAATTAATATTTTGCCCATGATCCCAGAAATATAGTTGTGTAAAACTTATAAAGTTGACTCCGCTTTGCAATAATGCCAAAAACTTGATACATTATTTTATGAATAAGAAATTTAAGCAATTTATGTTGGGATTCTACTTAAGTATACATATCGTTATCAAGTAAGATAAGACTTTTATTTAAGCCTCAAACATTGATCCCACGAGGAAGGTTTAAATTTGAAATGATAAATTAACTAGGAAATCCATAGAAATTAAACGAAATTACTGCCACTAATTTCAAATTATTTGAGACACTATCAGAACTAAGTTATTAACTACTAGCAAAGGTAAAAATGCAAAGTTTAAACTTTAACTGCTAAACTATATTTATGTAATGAAGTTTTCTACTATGAAAATTCATCTTTCCCCACTACAATGAGTTTTTTCTAAAATAAGATGAGTTAAATGATTTAAATATGTATTGTGCTAAAAAGGAGCAATTTTAATTCTCTACCCTAGGTCAGTGTTATAGAAAATCATTGGCTAATATTAGGTTTAGTCCCTAAATCCGTGGTTAGGCTGGGAGGATACCGACTCTCACTTCAGAGCTCCCACTTCCCTTCCCCTGAAGGCTAACACTTGCTATAGTTCTTAAAAATTAAGATCAAACTGATGATTTTAGTCTGTCACCCTAAAATCTCAAATTCTACACCCAACAAAGTATATTTCCCTATTTATTTACACTTACTTCCAAGAATGAAAGACTCCTTCATGAAATTAAATGTGATTCTCACTCTTGTTGTAGAACTTATACTCTATTTCCCGGATCATATGTTTCACAACATATTTTAACAATTCAATTGGCTAGATTGAAAAGTAATTTAAGAACAAAATTGAAAAACCATCACAATTTATTTTATATTTTAAAATTGACACATCCAAATTATCTTTTCATTTCACCATATCTAAGAGTAGGGAGAAAAATAAAGAAAACTACTCAGACTTCATGAGAAAGATTCAACAAAACACAAATTTCATATATAAAAGAAAATTCATTTAACAATTATAATTAAACAACGCTTATCTGAAACGCTTTTTCAAAGCAAATTCCTTGTAGCCTCTCTTAAAAGATGTGGGAAGAAGAAATCTCTCACTTCTCACCCTCTCTAACAATCTTAGAGAAGAATTCACACTTAAACTCACCATAAAAACTCAAAACTCTAAAGAAATAAATGTCTAATGGACTATAAGTGGCAGCGGCGAATGTAAAATAGCTTAGAAGAGGATGGGAAGTGGTCGAAGGGGGTCTTTTCTGATCAATTTCTACTCTAATGAGAGCCTAATGTCGGTTTTCTAATAGGTGCATCCAAAAACACTTCAAAAAGCATCCAAATTCGTTGAATCTTCTAGAAACAGGTCTTACACCGACATTGGCGCCGTCGACGCCACCAACTCGTGAAATCTTTGTTAAATGACGTCGTCGGCGCTGCTCCTGGCGCCATTGGCGTTGAGGATAGTCCGGCCTCTGTTCTGTAGATCTGCGTCATTGGCGTCCATCCTGGCGCCATTGATGCTGAGTATTTCTCCAAAAACGTCATTTTGTCTCCAAATTTCATCCTTTTTGCTTCAACTCCTTAAAAATCAACAACCTGCAATATATCATGAAAAATACCCTCCTTTAAAGTGTAATATCACAAAAAATGAGTATAAAATATAGGTCTAAATATGCATATATTTTTGGTGTATTAAAATCTCTCAAACTTAATTGTTACTTGTCCTCAAGTAACTCCTTTACTACATAAAAGTATGACTCATGACAAAGAGTTTAACTTCTTGATTTCCATATTTTATTCCATTAAATATAATAGTATAACTTAAGAAAAATGTAAAATAACTCCAGTTAATACTAAAAGGATAAGAATATCTAGCAATCAAGTCTAAGATTTTTGATTCTCTATTCTTTTCAAGGAAAATTGCAAATTGTCATATTAAAGCCACTTAAAATATCTATATGAAAAAGAACTTCATGAAACTTTATTAGTAAATATGCTAATACTTAAATATAAGTTTATAGAATGTAGCCAAGCCTTCTTCTTTAATTTGACTCAAGTGAGCCAATTTTTTATTAAGCATCTCCTCAAGCTTCTCCTTATATCTTTTCTTTTTTTTTCTTTCAGGATCATTTTCAATCCTTCTTCTTTTCTCTTCTTCTTCTTTTCTTATTTTTTTTATGTGAGAATTACTTTATCTGGATAGCCTTTAATGATTTTAAATTTCACTATCCTCTTTTTAAAGTTAAGAACTTTTCTCATTCCTTCACTTTATAAATTTATATTAGCTTCTAGAATTAAGGTTCACTCTCAAAATGAGAATAAAAAAATTTGATGCTATGTGAAAACACATAGCTTTTGATTAACTATATATCATCTAAATTTAAGTAATTCACAGCCAAGTTCTTCATTTACACAATGTGATTTTTATGAACTTTCCAAGAATTAACAATGGATACTATTTAGCGAATGATTTTAGAAAGCATTCTACATTATTTATAATTCTTCAATGGAGCTTGCACTTCATTTAATCTGTCACGTAGTTTAAAAAACCAAATTGCAAGCTTGGTTCAAAATTTTTATTCAACTCCTTTAATATGGTGTACTGGATATAAATGTAGGATTTTAAACTTTTTTTTTAAAAAAATTAATACATATATATACATAATACAAGTATTTTAGTATCTTATGAAATTTACATTAAACTAATTGGCTTAAAACTTATGCCTTTAATAATTTGTTAGTTACCTAGTACGACATTGGAGAAATTTTATTTTTTTTAGGGGGAGGGGGAGTTGTGGTGGGGGAGGACCACACCCAGCTTTATTCAACAAAAAACCCAATACATGACCACAAACACTTATAAACAACACAGAGGATAAAATAAAAAGAGATCGACAAAACAACCCTAAAAAAAGAAAAAAATTACACATCACAAGGATAGAGAACCTTTCTAAAAATCTAAGAAAGAGACCAAACAACCTCCAAACATACAACTAAAGTAGGAATACAATCACCAAGACAAAAAACAACACAAATGAAGTTGAAAAAAGTCTCTAATGAACACAACCTAATAAAAAAAAGGTAATGCACACCAAAATAGTTTCTCATAATAGCCTTCATTATATCCATATGCTAAACATTAAAAAAGATAATAAAATGACAAATAATAAAACTAGAAAGAGATAGTTATTAAAATAAAAAAAGATAGCTACTTAACCTCATTTATAATAACCTTCAAAATAAGGGAGTAAAGAAATTAAAGGGAAACCTTAATACATCATCACAGTAGAATGAAAGAAGCATAAATCAAAAGAACTGACCTCAAAATTACTCATCAATAAGAATAACATTAAAATTTCTTCCATGTACTATTCATATCTAAACAAATTTTCAAAAGTACAGTTGAATTTTAATAAATGGTTAAAGTTGAACATAACTCCAACCCACTCAAACTTTAAAAAGAGTAAATCATGTTTAGATATGTTTCAGATCGACACAATAAAGACTCCACAAATGCAATTTCTGATCTTAACTAAAAAAAAGAATCAAACATCCAACTAAACCAAAAACTCAATCACTAAGACAAATAACAACACAACTGAATCAAATAAAAGAATTGTTTAAGAGTAAAGCCAAAGTAAATGCAATATCATCTTGAATTTGAACCTCAACATATTTAGAAACAAAATATAACAGATTTTGAATAATTAATCTACAAATCAGAGGCACGACTAAAATAATTAAAAATCTGAGAAAAACAAAATAAAACTGACATCAACATTATCGAGAATCAAAAGATCATCCACAAACATTTAGTGAGATACATTATCTAAATTATTTATAAAATTAAAACCATTAATGGTGATAATGTGAGCATCCAAAAATGTAGGAAAAATATCCATGATAATAGCAAAAAGATAGATGACCACCTTGTTTTAAACTATAAAGAAAAAGAAAATAACTTTCTAATTCACTCTTAATAATAATTGAAAAATTAAATATTAAAGGTATGAGACTAAATATTCTTAATAAAGATAAATGAAAAATCCATTCAATCTAATCTATCATAGAGAAAATACTTGTTTTTCTCTAGATTAATTATGAGCAAAATTTTAAGAAAATATTATTAGAATTGAGACTAAATTAAAACCCGTTAACTAAAAATTTCACGTTCTCTCTAAAAAATAGCTTAGGAAAAATGGAACTACTTAGAAAGCCCGACTTCTATGTCCTCTTTGAGTTATTTCAAGACCTTCCTGCCCTTCTAACAGCCAGGCGTCACAGTCGCCCACTCTTTCTGGCGGGAAAAAGGCACCGCGGGAAGCCCTAGAAATCTTGGCCTCTATGTCCTCTTCATCTTCCTCTCCGTTTCCACTTCCAGGATAATCTTGAAACCCTCAAAATGCATCGGCTTGTGGCGGCATCTTTCTTGACTTCATCACCACGCTTGCTTTTACTAGCCGGTTTACTCAGGCGGTCCGCCATTCATGGCTTTAGAATAGCTCCTGTGAGGCGGTAAGCACGAGCATGCTTCCATGTTATTTGATAAACTTCACCCTCTTCGGTAGTATTCCTCTGCGGTTTATGGGGGTTCATTGGGCTATTGCTTGGCCTGAATGGCAAAAATGGGATAGTTCCATATCTGCAGAACAGTAGAAGTATATTTATATATTGGCACTCTGGAAAATAGTGCCTCGGGTTATGGATTTCTAGACTCAGTTTTCATCTCCTTTCTTTTCAAGAGATCCATTTTGTCGATACTTGCTCTTCAAGTGGCACGTTTAGGGATTTGTTTTAGTTATTCTTCTCTCTCTCTCTCTCTCTCTCTCTTTTCTAACGAATATTCTAAGCCTATTTGTCTGAATTTGGTAGTGTAAAACTATCTGGAAAAAGTGAGTTGCTGGTCAAATAGGTTATGAGGAAATGTGTTTCCCACCCTGGCGGGCCGTTATAATCTGTGTGCTACCTGGATGCAGTATGAAAAGTTGCTGTTGAGTGTGCATCGCCCCGCTGCTTAGATTACTTACCTCAAATAATGGCGGTGTGGTTGGCAACTGGAGGGTGGCAGTGGCATGCCTTTTGGTAACATCTTGCACGATGTATTTGAAATTTGATCAAATTGGCAAGATTTGAATTCACTCAAATTGAATTAAAAGATGAGTTTTCAATACAATGAAATTTCACACACTATTTCATTTTAATTCAACCAAATGCCTAAAATTTGAATACCCCTTCATTTTTTTGTATTACCGAAGTAATGCAGGCAGCCAATCGTCGGCTGAGGCCCTGAGTGTAAAATATCTTTAAGAAAAGTGTTTAAAATTTTGTTTTTCTTTTTTTTTGAAACGGGACCTACATGAAAATCTTTCATATATTTTTACTTTCATATTAAAAAAGTTTTCTTTTTGCACGAATCTTTGATGATTATTTGTCGAATAAAAGCTAACTAACCTAGATGGCCGATTAGGCCAATTCTATTGGAATTGGTTACATAAGGCTAACCTGACCTAGATGAGCTCTTAGGCCAATTCTCTTGGAATTGTTTTCATGAGGCCAACCTGACCTAAGTTTAAACTAGTCTAAGATACGGGCTAAGCCATTTTGGTTCCCTGGATTCAGATGAAACTACATTTCAAAGCTACATGTCAATGCCAATCATCATGATTATATGACCGTATAGCACCATAACATTAACTTGAAAAGGTTCCAAACCTACCATATTATTTTCCTTTGGTTTGCCACCTTCTTGTGGATGGAAGAGCGCTAACCACCATATCCATTCCCATGGTTTGTTTAGGTTTTGTTAGCTTAAGAACAACTTTTATTTTATTCTATTTGTTTTTTTGGATTATGTGACTAGCTAATTAAATCAACATGTTATAAGTTTTTTATTTTTATTTTTTTTGGATTCTTTGATCCATGCATATTAAAGAGCTACTTCATTTGATCTTTAAGTTTAGATAACAGATAATATAAAATTAAGGAAAAGTTCACTAATGCTCTTTTTCCCAATCCTTGATCATACATCATCATATTCTTAGATCTAGAATGTGTAAGCAAATCCAAAAGGGAAATGATATGATATAAATATATCTAATATGAGGAAGAAAATTCAAATAAAAATTGGGATCAAGCTGCTAGTTCGCATCATGGGATTCATAGAACTAGGAAAAAAACATTTCATGGGGATTATGATGGATACGTACTGGAATTTAGAAAATAAATTAAAACAACTTGAGAATGTATTTGAAAATCTTCAAAATCACTTTTGTGCTATCCAGGTTGATATTTAATGTTACTAATGCAGATGCTTAAGGTTCTAGAGTTTTTAAATGAAGATCTAGATTTAATGTTTTGATGCTTTGGTGACTCAATTTTAATTAGCAAATTTTTCTCAGAAGTAAGCCATCTAACACCAGATTTATTGCTTATGATGAGTACCCTTAAATAAGTGAAATCCAAATATCAAAAGAATATTTGAACCTCCTAATAAAAATAGTAGCAAGAGATGAAGAATTTTAATGTCATTGTAATCGATAAAGACTTCCTGAACAAACAAGAAACAAAAAATGTAAATGTCTGAATAAAATCGATTTGGTTTTCATCAAACGCCACGCCCACAGTTGTACTTTTCCTCTTTTTGCTGATAGGGGGCACGAGACGGGGTCGAAGGGGCAGCGGCGTAATAAGTTACTCCGAAATGCTGAAACGCAGGGTGCTATCAGCGGTGAATGATCCATCGGGCAATTGGCAAATGCTTTACGCGATTATTGGCACCGCAGTGACGAACGTGTTTTCCAAACACGACCATGACGTTTTCGGAACGCTGAACACAATTTTAATTTCCCCCAAACGGGACCTAGTTTTTGAGAATTAAGGAGCACTAACAATTGGAGAAGTGACTAGACTTGTTGCTTTCAAGCAAAATATGTTTTCATTATGATGGTGGTGTTGTACTTATTTTGCACCAGAATCGAAGTCCATGCCTAACTCTTCTGATTACTTGATCCATTGAATGATGGTTAGTGACTCAAGGTGCTATCCTATTTTAGTTAATTTAAAACATTAAAGCCTTCCTTTAAAGTATTGAAAGTAATAATATATACTCAAGCTTGAATGAGGAGATTATTTCACAATGAGGGTTTTAGGTCTTACTTTATATGAAGGATCTCATTCCCAAATTCATTACAGACTGCACATTCAATAAGAAATATTTCTACACTTTATATATTGATGTCACATTTTCTAGAACTCTTTTAATTTTAAAAACAATACACTAAAAAAACTTGCATAATATATTTGCACATCCAGTGGAGAAATTGGGCTGCAAAGAACAAAGATCCCTAAATGACAACCTTTAGTAAACTTAAAAGACTACAAAATTTGGAAGTTGGTTGTTTAAATCTATTAGAAGTACAAGGAGTTTTCCATACACAAAATAATCATGCAGAGTTCTGCTATTGTAGTGTAATGCAGAAAAAATTCATTTCAAGCTAGCTTTTTTTTTCTAGGCATTTCATATTGTAGGTCCTAAACAAAATGATTATCCCTCTCGGAAACAATTCATTGAATCTAGCTCACTAAAAAGAATAAATTCTCTGGCCTGATGAATTCTTCGAGGAAATGCCCCGTTCTATATGCTCTCCTGTTGTTTTCCCTTTTGATTTTCTCTTTACTAGTTTTTTTTTTTTAAATGATGAGCTAGAATGAACTTCCTCACGTTCATCTTGGTACAATATTTTGGAAGGAAAGGTGAAGGTGAGATTGGATTTCTAAACCCTAAACCCTAAACCCTAAACCCTTCTTTTGTGAGATAATTTGAGGATCAGTTTTTAAAATTTCATTGGAAACACAAATGCACTGTTTTCCTATGCCAGTGAGTCAGCAGTGCTTGCCCGCAAGAATCTGCAACCTAACGAGCAACCTTTTATTGTTAATTTGTTATCTTTCTTTTTTACCATCTTTATTCAGGAACTTGACAACTGGCAAGGTAATTGATACCTAGCCTTAGTTGGCTTATTGGTAGGAAGAAAAATAAAACTAAGATAGGTTAACCTTCTTTCTTATCTATGCTATTTTTGAAGGGAAGTTAGCTCACCTTCCCTCATTTTCTCACCCAGGATAAAAGTAAGAAGTCTAGAGGAAAAAGACGGAGGTTTGTGATGATATTGAATTTTTCTATTAGGTTATCTATTTTAATGTATTATATTTTTTACGTAATTACATATTTTTGCTTTAATAATGTTAGAATTGATACGAAAAGGATTGAAGTTTTTTTTAAATGCCCTCATGACCTAATGATTGGGTTAGGTATATAAATTACTATCATCTTCTTGATTTAGATGTTGTTTTCTCTCTATTTCCTTTTTTTTTCCTTGTGATTTAATTAAAGAAGGGAAAAATTTGCGATTCTTTATTTAAATCGAGTTTTAATTAACTGTTTAGTAATATTATTAGAAGATAGAGGAACACTTTGAAGTGTTTAACTATCTTTGGTCTATCATATGTAAGAATAAAAATATAATTCCTGGTCATCTTTGGTTGGTTGAAATCAAATACCTTAAGACTATGCACTAAGAAATAATTAGGCCGATTTTGTTGTATGGATAAACGACCGAACAATAAAGATGCTTATGATGACTATGTCGATCGTGGTAGAAATACCAATGCTAAAGTTGAGGTGTGACAAAACTAGAAAGGATAGATTGAAAACTGATTATATTAGATGATAGTGGGAGAAGTATCCTTTGAAGTTAAGACAGTGAAAAGTTAATTTTGTGGTTTGGGTAATCGCAATGATGGGTAGAAAATGCATCAATAAGACAAATAATTGATGTTATAAAAGAGGTTTAGATCAAAAGTAATATTGCTAGAAGTTGTGCAAAAAAAGATTTATGTAGAATAGGCATTACAGTTCTTGAAACTCTCAACAAGAACAAATGACCGATCTTAAATAGTTGAGATAAGGCTAATGATGATGGCGAGTTGGTATTGGACATTCTAATACATTGTAGATAAGCTTTTTATGTAATCAAATCTAACTGAGCTGATATGTTGATATGTTTAATATTCCATTTCTTTAGAAAGATGTATTTTCCATCAATGTTCAAATTTTGCTGAAGAAATGAGGTTGCGGGACCAAGATACCATTTTTTTCCTGATTTGCAGTGAAATTTGTCATGATTTTTTTGTCAAAGGTTTTAACACTTGATTATTTTTATCCTTTACTGTTTTTTAACTTGTAATATGCATTATCTCAATTCATGTCATGCGGTAAGCCTTTCATAAATAGAATCATTATTATAAACTTCCCTTTTGCATCTTTGAGCTTAGGTTATTCTTTTATTTATGGCTTCTAAAAGTGAGCTATATGCCATCTTTGCTCTTGCTTTCAAAAAAAAGTTGCAGGTTGGTACATAGAAGATGCTGTTGCAGATCAATTAAGCTTTCAAATGAGGCACCAAAGATAACGAAAAGGTTGAGCAAACTGAACATTTTGTGCGAAGAAGCTGATCTGTCTCATATTATATGGTGGAAAGAAGTGCGTTTATCATTAATTATTGCGAGTATAATATTCATAACTCTTTTATTTCTCCTTATTATGCATTTCTTTTTTGTCATATCCAGAAGTTGCAATTTTTTAGGAAGCCTTCTTCTCTTCAGCTTGTTAAAAGGCTTGCATATACAAACTTATTAGGGCTGAATGTTGCCCTGAAAAATGGGAGGTATGGTTGAAATTTTGCTTTCAAAGTTTCATTCTACTTCTAATATATATCCTTGTTGTTGCTATTGCACTGTCCTTTTTTTTGAGCAAACCTTTCTTAAACGCTGTCCTCAATATTCACATTCTATTCCTTCTTTACACCCTTTTACTCTTTGAAGTGATAAAATTTTTTAGTTGAGGATGTCTATTTCAAAATGCATTTATTTATTCAGTTCTCACTGTAGCATTTCTGTTCTGGTAGCTTTGGCAGAATCAATTTGGTTGTCTTAGAGCATTTTAGAGAGTAACTACTGCTACAGTGGTCCAATGTGCTGTACCTATAGGTTCTTCAATTAGAACTTTTAGCCATTGAAATATAGTTTTTTTGACATGGAAACATCATAATGACCACAGAAATAGAATTGTTTGAGCATTTAAGCCGAAGTGAAAGTATGAAAGAAACTGATGCGCTGAAAATACTCAATGTGCCTTCCTTTTTGGTAAATTTTTAATATGCTATCGTGAAATACTACAATGGAAGGTAAAAGTTATTACTTCTTCATACACGCAAGTAACAGGAAATTTAGGGTTTACAGATAACTTCCATAACAATAAATCGTCAAACATGTCAAGTGTAAGTGATGTATTACAGGAAAGCTTTGTTTTGAAGCTGTTGAGCGGGGAGATAATTTTTATTTATGGTACTTTTAGTTGTGATGCAATTTTTGAAATTTTTACTTTCTGAGAGTTAGCCTATTGGTGGCGAGCCGCTACATTGCACCTGCCATTCCTTACCATTTAAAAACTTTTCATAAGTTGTGATGATTAACTCTTAATACAGTTTATACTTGGCCTGTTTTGCTTATGCTTGGTGCTCAGCGGCAAAGGTCACCTCAGAAATATAAGCAGCTGTGGGTACTACCATATTTTCCTGTGATGTAATTTTACCTGACAGTGCTCATAAATTGACATGAAAAGCACTTGAATAATCTAATGCTATGATTGTAGTAACATTCATCACTTTGCTGAATCACAGATAACATGCCTTTCGAGTCTATATTCTACAATATGTTTTGGTTGAAATAATTTGGAAGTTTTCTCCATTGAGATTTGGCACTAACTATTTCATCCTGGCCTGGGTTCTATAGTTTTTATTTCATGGTGCTTTTGTTTTAGAATCCAAAATATTATATTGGATTCTATTATATTAGATTATTTTCCGTTGTTATCATTTCATTTGGTGTACTGATCTGTTATTTTCCCACTTATTGGTTTACTTTAGCTTATTCTTTTTCTCTTCTATATCATTTTATTAGAATTAGTCTTCTACCTAATTTATGCTTCTATTATTTACTCTATTATTATTATTATTTTCTTGATGCAGCCTGAAAGAAGGGACTCTCAACTTGGAAATATTGCAGTTCAAGTCAAAATTTCCTCGGGAAGTTTTACTTTGCAGAGTATATCACTAAGACTTTTTGCGCTTACATGTTAACATCACTTAACTAATATGTTTTTCTTTTGCCAAGTTTGTTCCATTTAAGTAGTTTTTTTTCAATATGTCAGGAATATGCAAGTTGTATTTTTTTGGGAAATTTCATGAATCTGATTTGGTACTGATGACCGGATCTAATGACGACAGAACTTCAAAGGAAATAACACATATATGAAGAGTTCATTATTTTTGAGCCCTTGATGTTGGGTTTGTATTATACATTCCCACAATTTCTTAAACGTTTCTGCTATGCTTTTATTTGATTTTTAATTTTGTCAAGCACCTTATTATAAGAAGCTCCACGAACTATTACTCCATTGCATTAGTAGGATTGACAAATTTCCATATCATTGCGAACACAAATCCTTCTTTCTTCACAATTATCCCTCCCTGATCGATGTCCTATTTCCCTTGGCTGCAAGGATAGTGTGTTCCTTTTCTTCCCATAATCTATATCCTTATTGATCTCAGCCGCAAAGACGTATGCACCCCTTACCTTTCCTATTAGTGCTAGTCTATTGTATAATTGAACACTTAAATGTGATTCTCGAAGTATCCATTAACAAATTTTGACTATGCTTCACGGAAGGAAAGCTACCGTGCTCAAGCTTCCATCTCTAGTGCAAAGCATGAGGATTATCTCACTATTAGTGGGGGAAAAAATCAGCTCTTTTTTGATCCTTCGAGCAAAAACCAGCTATTTTTCATCCTTCGAGCAAAAACCAGCTATTTATTTCTTCTTGTGATCATCATGAAAAATACTGGTGCTGAAATTGGTTATTTCCTTAGGCTGCAAAGTGCAGATCCATTAAGATCATAACTAATGTTCTGCATCAGCATCTAATTCGGATGCTTTTAATGACTCAGGAGCTGTGTCAAAGGGACCAGTTGGACTTCGAAAGAAACAAACTTCGCTAATGTACCGGGTGTTCATGTCATCATGAATGCATTAACCAAACCCATGCCTCGTCGAACGTGTTGAAGGTTTTTCTTACTAAAATACAATTTACTAGCTTTTCAGTAAAAAGATTAATCATATAAAAATATAAAATCTTTGCAAAGTTATATTCTATTACACATTTAGTATATTCATCCATAATTGATTTCCAATCTTTTCAAAAACAGAGCCATACTTGGCTGGACATGCGATTCACCCATTAATGAGATATTTGCAAGGATATATTATTTTGCACATTTAGTCTATTCATCCATAGTTGATTTCCAATGTTCTCCAAAACAGGGCTATACTTGGCTGGACATGAGATTTACCCATTAATGAGATATATAAAAATCTGCTTGAAATGGAAGCATTGGTTTTAATTTTTCATTTGTCCCAACATCGCTCATTTGATCCCACCCACCCACACTATCTCCCCCTAATAATCCATTTTAATGGAGTCTGATCCTGAGTGGTAGGAGTAGACATTATCTATCATTTGCTTCCATGTGTGGTCACCTCACTAAGAAAGCCATCCAAAACTCTCCCTTCCCTGTACTCATAAACTTTGAGAAGGTAGATTTTTTATGTGGATACGGTGTTCTAAAATCTTTTTGCCAGTAATTGACCATAATTTGCATGTGTGCTCTTCTTTCATTGAAAAACTATTCAAAATTCTTCTTTCATTCTTTCCATCGCATTATCCTTCTGTTACTGGAGTTTAAATAAACAACAAAGGGAAAACAATATTATTGCTGAATTCAAATAGGAAATTATAACTAAGCACAACATAAAATCTTAATTTGTAGTAAACGATAACACAAACTCAACTAGGCTTGGATCTAGAGGGATGATGGTGGTCGGCGAGGGCTTGGAAGGTGGGGGAGGTGGATGAGGCGGTTGGCAAGTAGAAAACAACAAGGCAGTGGTCTCCAATGGTTCGTGCTGCAAGAAAGCAGTGGGAGTCGATGCAAAAGGGCTGTCCAGAGCGGCGAAAACAAAGTTGCGGCCAGTTCAGAGTAGTAGCAGTAATGAGCATCCAGGTTGGGGTGCTGACAGCAAGGTGGGGTGGGGCACTGAAGGTTCTAGAAGATCAGCAAGTGGGAATGGGTATTGCCACGGGTTCTGGAGTGGCCCCATGGTGGAAGGGGAGGAGTAGGGGCTGAGAAGGCCAGAAATGCAGGAGCAACTCCTTGCTGTTCTAGATGGCTGTAATAAGTAGAAAAGTAGATGGCTGTCATGACCCGCCCTGAGGCTTGGAATTATACAAGACGAGAATGAATGGTCAGACGATGAAAATCAGTTCTCTTTTATTCTATTTTTATCACTAATAGTTTAATATTTAAATATTCATGAAGTAATTTGATGAACAAGTAGAAATTTATATATTTTTGGTTGTTGTTCTCGCCTTCTATACACATTTGCTCAAATTTAATTCAACTTGTTCAAATGCTTAAAACCTAAAAAAATAATTAAAACAATATAATGATTTGTCTAAAGATAACTTCAAAGTAATCACACTTCTAAACTACAGTAACCAAGAGAAACTAAATCAATGCTAGTTCATATTTTTATAAGAAAGCTTATATATATGTCAATACATGTATCAATGACACCTACACATTTATTTTAATTTTAACTTTATATTCTTTACATACACATCAGTCTCTTCGAGGATCACCGTCAATAAACCTAACACCCATTTGGTCAATATTATTCCATCATCAAAGCGGTTAACTATCTATACATTTCAATTGTTTAGGGTTGAAAGACCTGTACATGCCCCTAGTCGATATTATCTCATCAACACAGCTTTTAGTTATGTAAACATCACAATTATCTGGGGAAGTAAGCTCTGTCTACTTGCCCTTGACTGATATTATCCCACCAACACAGCGGCTAGTGATCTAATCATCATAATTATTTGAGGTGGTAGAAATACTATGTGCGCGGATATACAGACGTCCCCTGTCTGTTCCATTTGGGGGTGAACTCTTCTGAACATGCACATACAAATATTTATATATAAACTATTTCATTCTTCTTAACATGCATTTTTATGAGACATTTCCATTCATCTATTAACAGACACACTCTGCCGTGCAACTGTTCATCATATATATCTCTCATATCATGCATACCTCTTATCTCATGAATAAATCTTATATCATGCATATCTTCTTTATCATACATATCATGCATATTTTATTTATCCTACATATCATGCATCTGTTGCATATCTTGTATATCTTTTTTTGTCATACATATATTTTCTATCCAAAAATATGAAGTTTCCAACTAAGCCAGAGCATCTATGGAGTCAAACATACATTTTGAAATAAAGAAATTTACTGATATTTAAAAATATTACTCACCTCAGTTGTCATGCTTGATTCTCAATCTTCAGTAACTAGTTTGGCGTTATGATAACCATTATGTTAAAATTAAGAACCTATAAACCTTAATATCAAACTTTAAGATTTAAGAGGTTTCATCAATAAAATTAATTTTCTTAAGTTAGTATAAGATTAATTTACCTAAAATTTATGGAGACGCCGTACGAGTAATTTCCACACGTTCGTCTTGAGCTCGTCGCCTCGGTTAAATAACCTGAAATCTATAAATATCTTAAGATTTCATAATGTCTTGACTCATAAATTAATTTAACAAAAAAGCATAACTGATTAGTTTAAACGTACCTTAAATGACTTTCATGTCAACCTGCCCTTCCCTGTAAGTTGCCAAATCATCTTTTCCCTTTTCCTATCTTTTGCTTATTCCTCCCTTAACCTTGCTGATTTCATGCTAGAAGCCCTTATAGAAACCCACAAACCAACTTCTCTTCCGACAAGATCTCGTCTTGGCTACGGCGAGCGGAAACTAAAAAGATGGACAATTAGTGACAATTCTCAAAATGAAATTGTGGGGAAGAAAATGAATGTGTATAATATTGTTAGAGTGAATTTCATCCTTTCAATTTCATGCCCAGTTTTAATAGAGGGCTGCAGCTCTCGGTGGTCCGCTCGACTACTGCAGATTGCGAACATGCATATCATGACTGTGCTATAGTGTCACGATCGTAGCTCCTCGCGGGAGCCTTCTGTTGAGCGCGATCGAACAAGGTGGGGGAGGAAGAAATACGAAACTTTTGGATAGAAGATCTTGCCTTTTCGACTCTATACAAGGTAAATATAACGGAGTAGTCGGTCGGGTGTGTTGATCTCATTTTTTATGAGGGCTAAATTTCTCTCCTCGAGCTTAGGATCTAGCCATAAGACTTTCCTATTGACTATTCTATAAGAGCAGTGTTGAGACCCACCTCCCTTAGAAACTCAAAACACTTTTTGATCTCTTGTGGAGTCTCACATGGGTGGTTTCAAGTCCTCAACTCTGTGTTGAGATGACTAAGACCAACATGCTGAAGTTCAAAAATGAGTTTCTATAGGGTTATGAGGCCATAGGGAGACCCTGAGTGGCTAGACCATTCACACCTCCATACCTCACCCTAGGCACACCACTATAATTCACACACACACTTAATATTAAATACACATTCACTTAAGAAACTCAAAACACTTTTTGATCTTTTGTGGAGTCTCACATGGGTGGTTTCAAGTCCTCAACTTTTGGTTGAGATGATTAGGACCAACATGTTGAAGCTCAAAAATGAGTTTCTATAGGGTTATGAGGCCGTAGAGTGGCTAGACCATTTATACCCCCATATCTACCCTGAGCACACCATTAGAATTCACACACACACACACATTCACACCACTATACACTTCGCTACACTCACACTACCTCATACCACCATACACACCCACTTGGACCATCACACATTCTCCTTTCACCTTATACACCCATACATTATGAATTATACCCCAAACCCACTAAACTTTTCCTCAAATTCTATCATGACATGTCCAAAATTTCATCAAGCCCATCATGACAATTTCAAAGTCACCAAACACAAATCCAAAACCCACCATGCCTAATGTCAAAAGCCCACCGACTTAATTCCAAAAGCCCACTAAACCGAAGGCCCACTCCACCATGTGATGAGACCCCTCCTCATTCACTTACTTAAAAATCAAACTATAATCCATGGCATTCATGATAAATTCCTTCCACATTTGGTTTCATAATAACATCTCACAAAAATTTCTAGAGTTCGTAAATACGTTTCCCATGAAAATTGCCCAAGCCATGTGCAAGCCAAGAAGCTTTGACCAAGCCACATGTGAGCCCCCTTAGCCATGCACATGTCATTCTCTTCCAAGTAGCAAAAGGAGGGAGGTCTTTCATGATTCCCCCCAAGATGCTTAACCCATGCTTCACTCTAACTCATGATTACCCTAATCTCTTGGGTAGGGACATGACCACACTAGTCCAACTGATCACCACCAGCTATAACCACTTTGGAGGTGAGCTTGACCCACACACATGACTCAAACCCAAGCTCCCCCCAAAATCAAGTCAAGGCCTTTCCACTTAAATCAAACACATCTACCCATGATAAATCCCAATTGGCTTCACAACTCTCCACCCCTGAGCTCCCTCAGCAAGATGGTGAGCACCCAAGGCCTCTTCTGCCACCATGGCTGGCGGTGGAGGTGAATCCGAGAGCCACCAAAAGGGGGCAAGCTCAAAATTGAGCCCATCCAATGTGGCTCAACCCATTAGACAATTGCCTCCGCGTCCTCTCCACATAAGCGACCTTTGACCAGCCAATTGAAGCCATGCCCCCTCCTCCATTGCCGAGCCTATAAATTGACCACCTCTACAGCCAAATGGGAGAAGTGCTTGAACCTAGGGGAAACTTTACCAAATTGTTTCCAAACCACTTCTACACTCCTACGAAGCTCATCCCCATCATTTTTAGCCACTCCCCCCCATCTCAAAACCTTAATTTCTCCACTAAATTCAGGGCATTTTCGGCCATTTCATCAACTCCACCAACACTTCAAATTGATTGTTCCGAAAGCTTTCCCATATCTCAAAACCACTTCCCTAATCAAAATCCCTCTCTCCCGAGGCCTCTAACCTATTGTTAGACTAAACTCGATCCATCATTTGGTCTAGGTCAGACCCAAACCCAACCACAAAGCAAATCAACACTTCAAGTAGGTTCGTGGTGTCAAGGCGAA
>NEWO01000673.1:170680-184860 GCA_003013225.1 Phalaenopsis aphrodite | reverse complement strand
CCATTTTTAAGAATAAAAGGGATGCACTAGATTGTGCCAATTATAAACGAATTAAGTTGATGTGTCATATTTTAAAATTATGGGAGAGGGTAATTAAACATAGGTTAAGACGTATTACAAAGATTTCTCATAATTAATTTGGATTTATGCCGGATAGGTCTACTATGGAAGCTATTCATTTATTGAAAGTTTTGATGGAGAAGATTAGAGATAATAAGGAGGATCTACATATGATTTTTATTGATTTAGAAAAAGCATACGATAAGGTTCCAAGAGATATTCTTTGGAGAGTTCTTGAGAAGAAAGGTGTTGATGTGACTTATATTCAAGTCATTAAAGATATGTATAGAAGAATTGTTACTTGTGTTCCAACAGGAGGATTGACCAAATATTTTCCTATTTTTGTTGGTTTACATCAGTGAACCGCTTTAAGCCCATATCTTTTTGCTTTAGTTATGGATGGTCTTACTAGACTCTTATAAGAGGATGTACCTTGGTGTATGTTTTTTGCGGATGATATCCTTCTCGTGGATAAGACAAGAGAATAAGCTCAGGAAAAACTTGAATTATGGAGGTCTACCTTGGAGTCTAAAGACCTTTGTTTGAGTAGAACTAAAACTGAATACATGGAATGTAATTTTAGTAGCAGCTTTAGTGACAGAAATGTAATTATGGGTGATCAAATTTCTCGAGTCTATTGTTCAAAGTGATGGTGATATTGATGGGGATGTTATTAGTGGAATTCATGTTGGTTGAAGTGGCGGAATGCTTCGGGCCTATTGTGTGATAGATAAGTATTGCTTAGACTTAAAGGAAATTTATAAGATGGTGGTGACACCTGCAATGCTCTATGGCGCTAAATGTTGGCCTTTAGAAGAGAAACATAAAGCTAAGTTAAGTGTTGTCGAGATGAGAATAATTAGGCGGATGAGTGGCTTTATACTTAAGGACAATGCGAAATGAATATATCCGTGATAGGGTTGGTGTAGCTCCAGTGACAGACAAAATTAGAGAGAACTGTCTTAGATGGTTTTGTTACATTAAACGCCGACCATCTGATGATCCGATTAGAAGAGTAGATGTTTTAGATTCGACTTATGATAAGAAAGGCAGAGGTAGAACTAGGATGATGTGGGCATATTATATAAAAAATGATTTTAATTTATTAGAATTAAATGAAAATATGACACTAAATAGGATGCAATGGAAGAAAATGATTTATGTAGCCTAATTGTTTGTTGTTTGTTTCGTATAACTTAATCTAATCATCCTATGTGACTCTTCATTAAGATTCATATTATTTAATCTAAATTTTTTGCTCTGATATCATTTTTTTCATGATCCGACCCGAGATTTGAAATTAATCAAGACGGGAACGGATGATCGGACAGTGAAAATCGATTCTATTTTATTCTATTTCTGTCATTAACAGTTTAATATTCAAATATTTATAAAAGAGTCATTAAAGAATGCAATGTAATTAACAAGTAAAAATTTATACTTTTTCTACTGTTGTTCTCTCCTTCAATACATATTTGATCCACTTCTGTTCATCTTGTCCAAATGTTTAAAACCTAAAAAAATATTAAAACAATATAATGAATTATCTAAAAATAAATAAGGAGTAATTACAATTCTAAACTACAGTAACCCAATGAAAAGAAATCAATATGCATGATAATCTTTTGTATCTTTATATCTTATAATATACCAATATTTCATATTTTTATAAGAAAACTTTTTCATATATATATATATATATGTATGTATATATATATGATTGCATGTATCAATAATCTTTCTTAAATGAAAGTACTTAAATCTTTTATATGCATTTATTTTAACTGAACTTTTATTTTATAATCTTTACATGCACGTCTCCTTAATGGTCACCATCAATAAAATCTAACACACCTCTGACTGATTTTATCCCATTGACATAACAATTAGCGATCTAGACATTACAATTGTCTGGGGTGGAAAGGCTTTTACCTGTCTCTGACTGATATTATCTCGCCTATACAATGGTTACCTATGTAAACAGTACAATTGTCTGGGGAGGTAAGCTCTATCTACTCACCCTTGACCTATATTATCTTGTCGGTCTAGTGGTTAGTGATCTAGTCATCACAATTATCTTTTGTAGTAGAAAAACTATGTGCGAGGNGGTTAGTGATCTAGTCATCACAATTATCTTTTGTAGTAGAAAAACTATGTGCGAGGGTACACTAGCGTCCATTGTCTGTACCATTAGGGAGAATTCCTTTGAACATGTATATACCAGCATTCATATATAAACTATTTCATTCATCATAACATGCATTCTTCTGGGATATACATTCATAACATGTTGTGTAGCTATTTATCATACATAGTTCTCATCTCATGTATTTCTCTTCTCATGCATATCTCTTACTCATATCATGCATATTTTTTTCTATCGTACTTATCATCCATATGTTATCTCATACGTTTCATGCATCTCATGCATATCTTGTATATCTTTTCTGTTATTCATACATTTTCTATTAAGGATCTAACTAAACTAGAGCATCCATAGAGTCAAATATATGAAATAAAGATAATTACTGAAATTTAGAAATATGATTATTTGTCTCAATAACAATGTTAGATTCTCAATTTTTAGTAATTAGTTGAGCGTCATGATAATCTTTATGTTGATATTAGTAACCTATAAATTATAATATCAAACTTTATGATTCATGCAATTTTGATTAATAAAATTCTTTTTCTTAAGTTAGCATAAGATCAATTTACCTAAAATTTACGAAGACGCCACATGACTAGTTTCCACATATTTACCTTGAGCTCTCCACCTTGGATAAATAACCTGAAATCTATAAATATCTTAAGATTTCATAATATCTCGGCTCATAAAGTAATTTAACAAAAAAAAAAAGATTAATTTAAATGTACTTTAAATGGCTTCACGACAACCTGCCCTTTTCCTAACTTGCCAATGCTCTTCCTTCTTTTCCTATCTTTTCTTACTCCTCTCCTAATCTTGCTGATTTCATGCTAGAAGCTCAAACCAACTTCTTCGCTTCTGACATGACCTCATCTCCACTACGGCGACCGAAAACAAAAATGATACAGAATTCATAAAAATTCTCAAAATGAAAGTGTGTAGATTGAAAAGGAATGTCTAGAATATCGTTAAAGTGAGTCTCGTACCTTTCAATTTCATCTTCGAAGTTTGAATAGAGAGCTGCCGCTCTCGGTGGGTCGCTTGCTTGCTGTAGATCGGGACCTTGCAAGTCATGACTTTGCTGCGATCGTGCCTGTGCTACAGTGATGCGATCGCATCTCCTCGCAGGAGCCTTCTGCTGAGCGCTATGAATAGGGAGGGAGGGAGAGGAAGAAATGTGAAGTTTCTGGATGGAGGATCTCACTCTTTTGATTGCATATATAGTTAAATATCACGGGGTAAGTTGTTTGGGTACAGTAATGACGGGATTAAGGAGGGGTAATTAAGGGATAAGAAAGTTTAAGTAAACTTATAACTTCCGACTTTTTTATCTTCCAATATATTTGTAATTTATATAGAGTGCTTTATATCGAACTGATAAATTTGTCGCGTAGAATTTCATAAAATTAATTTAGTTGAAAGGTGAGGGATGCAATTTTTTGGGATATATTTTAAATTTGCCAAAATTTTACCTGATTTCACAAATCTGATTATTACTATGAAAATGGTTAGAAGGTAGAATATTGCAGGAAGGAATAACAAAGACAATTTTTCTGGGTGGCAGCAGCAAGAAAGGGGATGTTAGCGACAGGGAGCGATGTGATAAGGGTTGAAGGAAGGATAATAACTACATCGGGAGTGAGATACAACCAGTGCACCACTTGATCTTTAGATAAAATCCTAGAATGGAAAACCAAATATGCCGACGACGGTCTTGAAGAAACATACATAAGAACCTAGGAATCTTAAACCAAATATAACACATATATAGGAAATGACTACAAAGGAAAAGAAATGTGAAAATTTTTTAAAATGGAAATAAATAATAATAAAAGAGAAAACTGTTGCTTATTCTGCCAGCGAGGGATTTGGGTGCCGCGCTACTCACGGACCCAGAACTGTGAGATCTCACTCCTATGTCACTCTCACGGGATTGGGGGAGCTTCAATCTCATTCATCAAAGTATTTTCCTTTTTATGGTATGGAGCCAGGTCAGCCACGTTGAATGTAGTAGAAATAATGCAATATCTTGGTAAGTTAACCCTGTAGGTGTTGTCAATTCAAAATATATCCTAATACAATAAGTAGTCATTTTGTATTGACACAATCAAAATCAGGACTGCACACGGATGAGTCTTCTCGCAAACTAAGTCTCGAGCCATTAAATCTGTAACCTGCTTCACCCATTCTTCATACTCGATTAAGTATATCGGATAAGCAATTTTGTCTGGAGGAATCAACTTTATAACGAAAACTAGTGCAAACTTGCCAACTTTCAATGACAACTACTGAGGAGAGGCATCTTCTTTCTTAGAAGAATCTGAACCCTTTGTTGGATATTCTTTCCTAAAAAATACTTGAGATTTCAATGCTGCAATTCATGCTCTTCTAGCCATCTAATTGTTTGGGTACTGTAGAACTGAACAAATTTTAATACACATATTACTCCATGCATCCTTACGGAAGTGGCCCAAAATATTCTAATCTCTGCCATATTGAATTTCTCTCAGTAGTTACAACTTAGGAGATAAACATGTCTGAAAATCTTGAAATTCTCTTATATGGAGTTATCAAATGTTCTGTGCCAGTTGCTCGAACTCATGACTCTCTTGGACAATCAATGTCAGTCCTGCTGATGCTCCTATTATTGCTTGCAAAAAGATAGTTGGTGGCACCACATCCACAAACTCTGTTTGAACGTCCATTTCCTCGGACTCACTAGAACAACTAATGTTAATTTTGGAGTATCTTTTATGGGCTCCGCTTGAATTACTGACGTCTCTTTCTCATTGGCTGAAAGTTAAGACTCCTCTTTAAAGGCTTCATCATCTCTTGTGCCACTGTCTCTTTTTTCAATTGCTCTATGCTCATTGAAAGAGATAACTCTTCTATTTGGGCAATCAGATGCCATGTAGCAAATGCCGTAACACTTGAAGCATTTATTGGTGGGGATAAATTTTCGGGTACCAGTGGTCTCCACTTTTTCTCAATTTTGTATATAACAGGTTCCTCCTCTGAGTCGTCTTAGGTGTCCCTGGTTGTATTCTTGATGCTTGACCTCGGGTTGAAATCTGCTTGTAAGATGAGATAGTCTCCCAGTGATGTAATGTAATTAATGAGATCCCAAGAACATCTCTTGCCTGAATCTTGCAAATAGGTTTTTATGCTACATCTACCTTTTCATTTTGACCCAAGTAGTGATTTTGCTTTTTTCTGCACACTATAGATACTTCAAAATTTCCTACCACAACAACACACTCTTTTTCAACTTGATGACGACTAGCTTTAACATTCTATTTGGTGGAATATCCTGACATTCAAAGATACGTTTAACTGTCAGGACTGCTAGATGAATTTTTTTCCGATCCTCGCTATCGTCAAAATTTTGTAAATTTACTTTTATTTTTGGTTTCTGACTCCGCTGATATTTCTTGCCAAATCTTTGGGGATAGTGGTTCTTCATCATTTCAATGTGACGAATCACCATTGTCTGTACGGCCCTTCGAGATTGTCTCCTCTTGAAAGCGAGAAACATCTATTGCAGTAAGAGGATTTTTCGCTGCATATTTTTCATACATAATTTCTTGACATTTCCTTACGGATTTCTCATGAGCAACATTATGTCATTTTTTCCTGATCAGGTTTCTGACAGCTGTCTTTCAGGTAGCATGATTAGGGTTTGAGTTTGAGGTTAATGGGGTATATGGGTTGGTCAATAATTGGTAAAAAAGTTTTTTGGGCTGATTTGAAAAATTAGCAATGGTGTGGGGTTTTCCATGGAGATTGGTTTTCCTAGGATAGGTATAAGGTTAGGCTAGCTCTGATAGCAACTAATACCGAAGTTTAACTGAATAACAATAGGAAAACATTCTTATTATTGAATTCAAATAGGAAATTACAACCAAACAAAACAAGAAATATGAAATTGCAACAAACTACAACACAAACTTAACTAGGGGTGGTGGTCGACAAGCTGAAAACAACAATACAGTGGTTTCCAATAATCTAGGCTGCAAGAAAGCATCGAAAATCAATGCAGAAGTGCTTTCCTGAGCGCCGACAACAAAGAAGTGACCAATACAGAGCAATCACAACAGGGGTCGTCTGGGTTGGGTTGCTGGCAGCTATGGGGAGTGAGGCTGTGAAGGTTTTGAAAGATGACAGTAAGTATGAAGAGGTATGTATGTGCGTAGGTTTTGGAGGTGACAACAATATGGAAGGGAAGGAACAGTGGCTGGGAAGGTTGAAAAAGATAGAGAAAACAAATTCTTATTGTTTTGGATGGTGGCAACAAGCAGAGAAGTGGATGGAGGCTGTTGGAAGGTAGAAAACTACAAGAATAACAACAAAGATAGCTGTTTCGGTGACTGCCGTAGGGATGAGTGATGGGGAGCGACATGAAGCGATGTAGGAAGGGTAGAAGGAAGGATAATCACCACCTCGGGAGCGAGATACATCGAATGTAATACCCGACCCTCAGATACATCCCTAGAAGATAAAAGTAGAGATGTTGATGGTTGTCCCAAACAAACATACATAAAAACTAAAAATCTCACCCTAATACAACTCATATATAGGAAATGATTAAAAATGAAAGAGAGAAAATGATAAAAATTGCTAAAACGCAAAGAAACATCAATAATAAGGAAACAATGATTGCTTCTGCTGCCCACACGAGATTCAGTTGCCGTGCTACCCGTCGACTCAGGATCTCGGGATCCCACTTCTACATCACCCTCTCTCACTTCTAATGTTTTGAGAATTTGGATTTCGTGGCTTCAAATAATGCACACTTGACTATCGTGAGAGGTTTATTTGGTTCTAGGTAAAATTTTAAGAGTACAGATTGGATTTTAGATGGAACATCTTTAGATTTCACTATCATTTTATGAGGACTTTAAGATATGTTCAATTTTTTTCATAGGCCCAAGAGCTGTCATGTTTAATCATCTCTTCTTGTGATGAAAGAGAGCTTTTCATTAAGATTAGTTGTCATATGTTAAGTGCTTCGCATATATATATATATATATATATAATGGTAGTTTGATTTTAGTTTGAAAAATTTATTATATTTCATTTAGAATGGATGATGTGAGGAACGATGCCAAACTTGATTAAGATCTTATGATTTATTCTCGGATTACGGTGGCTCCTTGTCTTTTTAGGCTAATGAGGCAATCAAGTCATGTCAATAGTCATGTTTTGTGCTATCTATGGGAACATTGTAAATTTTTGGTGAATTTTTGTTTAAGCAGGCAACTTTTGTTTAATTTTAACGTAATTAAGGTCTTTATTGCCGCGCCCCATTTTGACCCGTCTTATATCAATATAAGATGTGATAGGGACAAACAATTATATTTTCCATCAATATCTATCTTGACTTACTAATCAAGATTGGTGAGTAATAAAGTGGTCATCTAGATTGTCATAAATTATACTTCTACTTTCATAATCATCCAAATGGATTCATCAAAATCATCAATATAGAAGTGTGTGTAGTTTAAGCTATTAAAATATGCTATAGGGCTTTTAAGAAATTTTATAAAAATATATACCTATCAGAAGTCTTTAATTTAAATTTCGAATATCTTTCTTTTATCATACATCCAAAATTATGCATGAACATTTTAGGATATTGACAAAATTGGGTACCCTGATTATAGCCTCCCACTCTCCTTTTTGATTGAAAATTACTCTTAAGTAATATCATTTAAGAGCTCAATGAGCTAAACAATTCTAATAAATGATTCAAAAGATAAGAAAAAGAAGTGATAACACTCATGTCGATCTTTTTAAACAAGGTTGAGTATCATAAATCGTAGAAATGATTAATTTTTAAAAAATAAGCTTTAATAGTTAGATCAGTTAAATACAATCATTATCAGTAAATGTGTTTGCTTATAATAAAATGCTTAATTTAAAAGCCAATATTTAATGCATTAAGGTAGTCATAAAGTAGTATAAAGTAGATTTTTTCACTTTTCTTATTTTTTTTTAAATATTATAAATGTCATTTGATGCCTATAGGCTTTGCATATTCATAGTATTAGGCTCTCACCAAGCTTGTCAGCTGAACTTTATGATTTATGAATGACCCTTCAATTCAAGGCTAGATACTACTCACTAATTTTTAGAAGAGTGAATTAGGAATATTCTTTTTGCTCATATTTAGCTTACCTCGTCAGGTCATTCACACTTTTGCTTTGGTCATCATCATCATTTGCTATTTTTCACACACAATATGATCTTTTGTAGATTTCTTTTCTGTTTAACATTATTATAAGCCTTTTAAAAATACTTTATATCTTTATGCGCTTATATCATTTCATCAGTATTAACATGTATTAAGATAAATATGATATTTAGATATCTATATTTTGGTGTTTTTATTATGCATCATATTTTAAAACATTTATTTTTGTTAAATCGTGGGATTTTTTCTGTGTTCCGTTCCCGCATTAGGGACATTTTTTGACGATAAAGTGGTAGTAATCTATAGTGGTGCTCCACCACTATTGAGTAGTGAGGTTTTTATTTGATGCAAACCATTTGATTAATTACTCCTGATGAAGATAATTCTAACATAAGTTGATTGGGCTTTGCTATGGTCTAATCGGCCTGCTTGACAATGATTCATATAGATTAGTTTGTTTTATTTTAGCTTAGTTCTATATTGCTTGGATTGGCTTCACAAGGCTAGAACAGTCTTGTTTGTCCGCAGATTAGTATTGAAAGCTTTGCTTTTCTTGAAATAGGGCAACTTACCTTGACTTAGCTATGCTCGAATTGAACTGTCATGGCGTTGCTAAGCTTCACTTGATTAGGCTTGGCTTGGCGGGCTTTATTTAATGCTTACTTATTCCTTTTGCAGCTATGTTATTGATCAATTGCTATTTTTATATAAGGAATTGATCTCTCTTTATACCTTTGATGTAGAATTATTGCCCCTTTATGTGCTATGCATATGAATAGTGTTTGAGATTGTTTTTTCTCCTACTATTCCTTTTTAAGAAGTTGTTGATGGTGTTCTGTTTTTGCTGCCACAAGCAATTATAGCACCCTTAGTTACCTTCAAAGTGCTAGTGCTGAAGCACGAATTACATCTCTTTTCATCATGTTATCTAATTGATAAGAAATTTCTCTAAGCCTAGGCTATATACTCCAAATGATAGTTTTGATTTGAAGACTTATAATTTTTAAAATTCTTCAGAACTTATTATCGATATAGCATCTACAAAAATTTTTTCATAGAGCTAGTTGATCTTCAGAAAATACAATTATTCTGACCAAACTTTCTTAAAAGTAGCGATCAATGGCAAAGTTTTGCAGCATGTTTGATATTTTATTTGTAAGACTATTTGCCCTCAATTGGTAAAGCAATCAATGACATGCTTTATTCTTATAGGTTGGGGAATTTTATGAAGCAATTGGATTTGATGCTTGTGTTCTTGTTGAGCATGCTGGCTTAAATCCCTGTGGTGGTCTGCAGTCAGATTGCATTCCAAAAGCTGGTTGCCCTGTTGCGGTATGTGTTCTTGTTGACTAGTCTTATAAAATCAGTTGCTTTTTTATTCTGATTTCAATGTATCACAACTTGTACTTTGCCTTATTTAATCTTCTTAAGAACTTTTTGTCATGGAACATTGGTTTCTTTTAAGCCTGCTGACTGATGTCGTTTCAATGCATTTTATGTTGCAGAATTTACGCCAAACGTTGGACGACTTGACACGAAATGGTTTTTCAGTAGTATGTTTTTCATATGCTTTCCACTTTTCCATAACCTTATCTTTATTATTTCCTGATTTATACTCATTGTGAAGTGTGGTTTCTGTTATTTTTCTAATTCTCAATGATACTGATTGTACATTTCATGCATTGATGGTGTGTGTATTGTGCTTATTGACATTGGTGAGAATTGATTTATTTCAACCATGTCTTTTAGCATGGAAATGTACTGCTGCAATCTTAAAAGATGGTGGAATAACATAAAATGATGTTTTCTAAAGTTATGTAGGTCAAAACTTGTGAATCATAAATTGGAGTTATAAGAGAGGATAATGGAACAAATGTTAATAAGTTTTACTTCAGTATTGGAGAGTGTATCTGGTTTATGCAAGGATGATCAATTAAGGAGGCATTTTTTTGCTGAAACTGTTAGTCAAATGCCTTAAGGAGCAGATCTTTATGTGGTTTTGATTTTGACATTGTATTTCCATTGATTACCACAATAATTGATTTGACGGGCACCAAGGAGAAGGTAAGTGTGTTGGAGCTTTGTAAAAATAACTAATGATGTACATAATGGAGCAACTGCTATCCTTAAAAGTATTTGTGTAGGGATTGAGAGTTTTCAACTTCAATAAGATTTTATTGGGATAATATTGGGGGTTTGAAAGTTTGCACTCTATGGTATGTGAGATGGAAATGCTTTTAAAAGATATTCAATATGAAGCATCGTGGTGTCTCTTGTTGTATATATTTTTGACATGTGAGGTAACTTTTGAAGTAAAAGTTAGAACAATGAGGGTAAATTAGGAATATATGGTGCTCAGAATAGTTTGTACAAAGACTGAGAATATGATTCTTTAATTTTAGTGGAGATGACATTGCCGCTTATCTGACATAAATGTTTGAAGGAGTTAATACATAAGTGCAATATATTTAAGTCTTTTGGATTCATTTAATTAACAACTAAGTGAAGATGGTGACTTCAAATTTTAAAGTATAATGATTAAAATTAAAACATGTCATGGGATCACACCATAATAAGCTAATTTTATGGAGGCTTGTTCGAGTTCTATAAATTTATTATTTCTTGTTTATCTTGTATTGTTTCAAATGGCTAATAAGTCAATGTCAACAAAATTGATTGGCGTAAACTTGAGATTGTTGTGCTGCAAAACTACAAGGTATAGTGGGAGAAACAAAAAATATTTGAAGTTAATATTGAAATTATGGAAGATATTGTAAATTAATTTGGAGTTCTAATATGTTAACGAACATGGTGGCAGATAGATGCAATTCAAAAGGACTAAAAGGAAAAATAAGTAACCACAATTAATATGGCCAAACGATTAAAGATTTTTGAAAGACTAGGCATAAACTTAACTTTGCACCTCATTTTGCACTGAACAAGGATAAATGAAGAAAGATGCCAAAAGCTGGCCACAATGGTTGGGTTAAGTATAATAATGATTTTGGAAGTTAATATGTTGTTGATGGTAAAATACTTCCTTTTATTTAGTCTTAATTTTCCATAAAACTATCCATTAGAAATAAGTAATTTTTTCCTTGTTTTTTTGATGCTGCCTAGAGTAAGTTGAATGCCAGATGGTGATTGATATGTTGATTTGTGCTTGCATGACATGACACTAGAGCATAAGTACAATGAAAGTATTAAGTTTTTTTTTTTTAAATTCAGATCTCCCTACCTGCTCTTCGTAGCGTTCTTTATTCTTAAATGTGTCACAAACCATCATGGAAACTTGAAATATCAAGGCAGGAATAGATTGCCTGAATGAAAGTTTATATAGCATTCAAAATGTACTTCAAACTTCGAGTCTTTCACTTTTAAAAGACCCAATTAAACGATAAAATTATATTCATAAACATATCTTAAGATCTATTTTTTCTCTCCTAAAATAAATTTTTAAAATATAAGTTGATACATAAGTTTACTACAATAACTATCTTCAATTTTTGTTCTGTTTCTGTAGACAAATTCGTTTGTTTATCCATTTAAGCTAAGCGAGTATTTTCTAAAAATTAATTTTCAACTATTGCGTTAAAACAATAAGCGGCTAATTGCATTTTAAGATTATAGTAATTCAAATGTAGAAGGCTATGCATGCAGATATTTGCACAGAATTAATGAAATATTTCTTTGTCATGATCAATAGATAAAATTCATTTGTAATTTATTTAATGATGATGGAAAAATAAACTTTAATTCATGAACTTCCTTTGTCATTTTAATTCTTTAGCTTATCTTATTAAATAATTCACTTATTACAGGAAAACTATCTAAATTGTACTTTTAAGTTACATTTATGTCAGCAACTTTTTTCAAATCTATTTCTTAAGGATTGGCAAGTTCTCTTTTTGGGCTGCATACATCTCCAACTGGTATATTAAGGGGGCGAACTCCATCGTTCATGTCACACATGCCTTTATTTTTATATAACATAATCTTTTCATTCCTGTCATCATACATTTATTTTCAGCAATATTCATTACATATCAATATAATAATCAACATGATTTAAAATATAAAAAAATACTAGATAGCATTCATATCAAATATGAGGACCCCTTGTATGAGAGATAAAGTTAATTGAGATGTTTTTCAATAGCATATTTTACTTTTAAGATTATTACTCTGCATATAAATGACCATAATAGTAATTGCATTAAATTTAGATGAACGAAAATTTTACTACAAATAGAAACATAGTAACCTACCTTACTGCAAAACTAGTTTGTCACTTATTCTTTGAATGTCGCTTTCTTTAGTGTGATACTAAAAGCAACAAATTTTGTATGCATAAATTCTCAACATTACATCATATTTAGCTACAGACTAAGCATTTTTATTCTTCTGTTTAATTATATATCTGAAAGCTGCTCTATTGATATAACTATTATGATTATCATTTATGATATTTATTTTTATTTAATGATATAAATCATCATTAATGTTTGAAATCCCTAACTTATTGTTTAACTTGTGGTTTTTAAATTTCAAATCTTTCAATTCAATTATATCATATATGTTAGATAAATTTTAATTTTACTAATATATCTTTAATGATCAAACTAAATAAAAATTTTTCTATATCTTTCAACTTTAGATATATTGACGTTTCTTTAACATATACTCTCTTCTTAGTACTTAGTTATAAAATATTAAAATTTTTCTTGTATCAAATTTATTACTTGACATTATATTCATAAATAAATTATTGTTTTTTAATTTTATTCTAACCGATTAAGTTATTATTTTTAATAACTAAGTATTTTTCATAATTTAAATATACAAACTTTCTATAACAATAAATTCTAATTTATTCTTTTGGATTTTAGTTAACCAACTCATTGTAAATTCTCCATTGAATTTCAAGTTGTTATATTTATCAAATCTTAGTATTTAAAAAATAGTATTACTTCTTATAATAAATTTTTTTATAATATAGTACATATAATATATATACAGATATTGTTGTAAGTAAATCTTTGCTTGAACGTGCCAAAATTTCTTAATTTAATTAAGTTGATAATTTCAATTTCATCACTAAAATTCAAAGTTATATATGCATACCTCAATGTTTTTCTTTTATTCCAAAAAAAATTGCAAATCATCTTCACTAATTTATTTTACTTCTCTAATTCATACACAGAAACCCTAGCCAAAATTATTTGTAGCAAGGAAACTAAAATTGAGGTTTCTTAGTTTGAGGAAGTAACAAAGGAAATCTCAATTAAATTTCTTCATAATGATACTAACTGAAAATTCTGTTTGAGATTAGACGAAATCTATGCTTTATAAGTTTCAAAATGAAAACTTAGTTAAAATATTACCTCCTAGCTTGAAGGAAAAAAAAATTTCAACTTTTGGTGTAAAAAATTGACTACGCGTTTGTGTGTATGGTGCCAACTCAAGTATTCAACCTCTTGCACACCTATTTTGTTTTACACACTCCCACTCTTGATCAATTTGAGTTTCTCTCTCTCTCTCTCTCTCTCTTTCTCTCTATGTTTGACACCGAAACCATTTGCATCCTCTCCTTTTATCTCATGCTTGCTTGGTTTCCCATTTGTCATTGGCTCTCTTTATTGTCGTTATTATTACCAATGACAAATTTGAAAATTAAACAATTACATAGTCGGGTGTTTAAATAGTGTAATTTGCTTTATAAATGATATTAGTTTATAATAAAAATTTTAATTATTTCTAGTAAATTAATTTAAATAA
>NEWO01000673.1:148119-165371 GCA_003013225.1 Phalaenopsis aphrodite | reverse complement strand
GCAACTAAGACACCCTGAAATAAGTTAAGAAGATTAAAAATAACCCAAAAAAAAGCCTGGGCCGAAACATACCACCCAACCAAAGAAAATAAGCTAAGAGGAACCATCCCTACGAATATAAGGAGCATCGATGTTGTCACCAACCAACAGAATGTGCAAAGAGGGAGGGGGAGTAGATCCCACGCTACAAATATTTGTGGCACTGCCTAAATTAGCAAACTAATTAGCGGTTGGTTCCCCTCCCGATAATTGAAACTCCACATAACATTCATATTGGAGATTAAACCTTTGATCCTCTTAATGTAATAAACGATCTCTCAAAGGGCCGATTATCACATTCAAACATAATAAAATGCCAGTTGAAAGAGTGAGCCATAATAACAGCCGTTAAAATGACTCGAGCCTCAGCATCTATGGCAGTATCAACATATGAAGGAGATGAAAAGAAAAGTATACAGTTTCCTGCATAGTTTCTAGTAATACCCCCACAACCAACACAATTGGCTTTCCAACTTCCATCCGTGTTAAACTTAATCCACCCCCTAGGAGGTGGCCGCCATCTAACCAAAATCGGTGGATGAGGAAGTCTCATCTCATCTAAATCAGTATGCCCCGGAAAATAAACTTTTTTTAAACTCCACATTCTCCACAACTTGTTAATGTACGCAATAATATTAGTAAAAACCATATTCTGAATGACCTTTCCATCATGAATAATGTCATTACGAGCCATCCAGATAAACCAACATATGATGTAAGTGTAAATTTGCAAGAAATGTTTCTGCTTACGGTCCGGATTACAAATCCTAGTAGTGAGCAAAAGATTCCTATCTGGAGTGACGATAGTGCTAAACCACAAAACAACCTTCCTCCATTTAAATAGTGAAAAGAGACAAGAGAAGAAAGTATGCTCTATAGTCTCCTCCGCTAAATTACACAAACAACAACGATAGGTGATTCTCAAACCTTTCAACTTTAATATATCATCACAAGGTATTATAGAATGAAAAAATGCGCCATGCCAAGAAAGACATAGAGGAAGTTAATGCCCAACTCCACACCCCCTCATCCCAAGAGAGTTTTTGAAAATTATGTAAAGAGGAATATAAAGATGTAGTAATGGAGCTTGTCATGAGAAATTTCAAAGTAGGAGTATCTTGCAATTTAGACTCAATAGGAATGGTGGAAATGAAAGTAGCTCCCTCCATACCCAAAATACTAATGAGAAGAGGAAAATTCCAAAGGCCGTCTACCGAAGTATCCAAAATCTTGAGAGTAGAATACCTCGTATCCCTCATATCAAGCAAAACATAGAACCAACAATCATGCCAGAACAAAATATTTCCACTCCCCAGCTTCCAGTAAATGAAATTCTTCTCCCAATCTCTAATATGAAGCAATCTCTTCCACATTATGGAATTGCCCAATCGCCAATTAATCAAAGCAGGATGAGAGGAGCGACAATATTTCCCATGCATGAAATTAGCCCACAAAGACTCGCCTTTCCTGAAATTAAACCATTTCTTAAAAACATTAATATCAGTAATATGTTGCAAAGATTTGAAGCCCAAACCACCAGCATACAGGGGTTTGCAAATATCCTTCCAAGGCATCCATCTTCTACCGGAGTGATTTCTCACCCATAAAAACTTATTGAAACATCTTTCAAGGTTCAAAATAGTACTTTTTTTGGGTTGGAGTACTTGAAGAGTGTATAAAGGAAGAGAGTGAAGGATGCTCCTGAGCAAAGTAATACGACCCCCAAAGGAAAAGAAATTATTTTTCCAATCCAAAATTCTTTTACGCACCTTTTCCACTACTTCGTCAAACTGAATGTGCCTCTTCCTGCCTTTAAGTAGAAATACCTCAAGATATTTAAGGGAAAGGGTATAGAGAGAGAAGCCCGTAAAATTGGCAATCCAACATGCATTTGAACGATTGACCATGTTTTCCAAGTAGATGTTACATTTATTAGCATTAAAAAGAAGACCAAAGACGGATTGGAAGTCAACCATTAAGCTGTGAATCTCCTTCACCGTTTTTTTGCTAGCATTAGAAAACAGAATCATGTCATCGGCATAAGCTAAATGAGTGACCACCATGTTAGATTTATGAGCTTAATGAAAAGTGGCTTTTCTCTTGAAAAGATTGTTAAGAAGACGAGAAAGATAATCCAATATTAAAATGAAAATAGTGGGGGATAAAGGATCTCCACGCTTAATCCCACTGCCTGCACTAAAAAAGCCCTGAGAATGGCCATTAGTTAGAATACTATATTTATTGCAATGAAGCCATGAGAGGATAATTTTGCAAAACTCCTGAGAGAAACCACGAGCCTTAAGAACCTTCAATATAAACTCCTAACCGAGAGAATCATAAGTCTTACGGATATCCAATTTAGTGATCATGTTGCCCCCTCTACATTTTTAATCAATGTCAAGAATGAGTTCCTGTGCCAGCATGATGTTATCAGTGATCCCTCGCCCCTGAATAAAGGCAGATTGATTCAAAGCAATTAATTTGTTGAGATGAGGTTGGATGCGTATGACCAAAATTTTACTAATCATCTTTGAAATAACAAAAGTCAGAGAAATGGGTCTAAAATGGTCTCAAGAACTCTTTTGAGTATTCTTGGGAATGAGAATAATTGTAGCGGCAGAGAAATAATTTCCTGGTGTTTCCCCTTTATAGAAACTCTGGATAGTCTCCACTACCTTATTTTTAACAATACTCTGGCATTTAATGTAGAAAGCAGAAGTGAAGTCATTTGCCCCAGGGGCTTTATTACAATTAATATCTAGAAGAGTATAATAGATTTCCTCAGCCGAGGGAATGCCACAAAGATCGAGATCCACCATGTGATGATGTACATCATCAAATAAAGAGGCATCAAGAGAGCCCGAAGTCTCGTGAAACTCAAAAAGTTTAGAAAAATAATGAACCACACTCTCCCCTATCTTCTCATCCCTCGTGATCTAGTTCCCCTCATTGTTTTTAATCCTCACAATGGTGTTAGTGGCTCGTATTTGTTTAATGCAAGCATGAAAATATTTAGTGTTTATATCACCTTGAGAGAAAGTGGTCTCCCCAGCTTTTTGTTGCAAAAACTCCTCCCATAGAGAGGCCTCCAATAATTTTTTATTAGCCTCTTGTAAATCGTGGATGATATCATTAGTATTCTCATCAAGAGCCTGAAGCATACTCACCCTATATTCGGCTCTCTTAACTCTAGGATGTGCATTACCAAAGATATCCCAATTCCAAGACCTTAGAGTAGCAGCCACCTTCTTATGCATTTTCCACAGAGTGTACCAAGCATTACCCACCCCTTCACATTTCCAAAGACATCCCAATTCCAAGACCTTAGAGCAGCAACCGACTTTTTATGCATTTTCCATAGAGTGTACCAAGCATTACCCACCCCTTCACATTTTCAATTATCAACAATTAATCTCAAGAAATCATCATGTCTTGCCCAGACATTTAAGTAACGAAAATGATAGGTGAAGACATTTTTAAAGTAATCAAAGGATAAGAGAAGTGGGCTATGATCAGATCCAGATCTACAAAGATGTTGAACCTGCGAAAAATCATAAGAGGAGAGCCACAACTGATTAGCAAAGCATCTATCAAGTTGTTCGAACAACTTGCCCCTTTTCCAAGTAAATTTAGAACCAATAAATCCCAAGTCATAAATGCCCGCTATAGCCAAATTTTCATTGAATTTATCTGTTAAAGTGGTGTCAAATCTCCGACCACCTAATTTTTTAGATTCATGCATCACCATATTGAAATCCCCTCCAACCTTCCAATTTTGATGGATTGAAGTGCCCATCTCAGAAAGTTTGTGCTAGTTAAAATCTAGCAACATTAGAAGTTTCGACGTAGACAAAAGTAAGATTTCCAGAGAAAGCATCCATAGAGCAGAGAGTATGTACAAACAACCTATCATCAGTGATGACATCAACTATAATATGCTTCCGCCAAAACAACCAAATTTTGTTAGATCAATTAGCACAAAAAGAGAAATTTTTGAATTTACCCAAGATACAATCATCCAGAGAGGAGACCAAGGGTTCCAAAATAGCAAATATATCAACCTTATGAATCATTGTCATTAATTTGGGTCTACCAAGGGAGTGAGGATCCGCAACTCCCCTGATATTCCAAATAAGGACATTAAACAGGAGCAGACATATTATCCTTCCTAGAAGATCTAGGTCGGATCCCTCCATTTTCTCCATCTGAATAGTATTGATTCATCTCCAACATAGCATTAGAAGTCCCGTTAGTGTGATTTTGCACCCCCTTTTAAGCTCTATTCTTCCTTCTACGATACTTTTGAACATGCCATTCATCCCTTAAAACTTTTGAAATATCTTTCAAAGGAGTGTCAGAGAGAGCATCAGAATGATGAGAATAAATAGAATTATTATCCATATTCAAAGCGTCAGAGAGAGAAGCCGAGGAAGGACGAGCCCCCTCAGTATTAGAGATGATAGGAGGGTCCGGAGCAGGTAACACTTGCCTTGTTATTTCAATCGGGGCAATAACATTAGAGGGGGTAGGATCTAGATTTTTATCAGCATTCGAAGTAACTAGGAGAGGCAGAATAAAATCTAGCTCCCTCATTATTAGAGATATCCGGAGGATTCGAGTCAGATAACACCTACTCAGTTCTACCCTCGGCAGGAGCCAAAGGGATGATAGTGGGGTGGGACATGACCGCTAAAGGTTCTGCTTGAACAGCCGCAGCATTTTCAGGGAGCATAGAAGCTTGCTCCACGTGGGGTTGTTTCCTACCATCCCCTTTCCTCAATTTCGGATGTAACTTGAAACATTGATTCTGATCGTGACCAAACATTCGACAATGTGTGCAGTAGTAGGGGTGTTGTTCTAATAATACCTGTTGCCAGTAACCAATGTGATCCGACCCAATCCAAACCTCATCAGGTAGAGGTAAAGTCACATCCCTTTCAATTAAAACTCTAGCCATAGAATGTCTCGTGAGATTTTAGGTGGAAACATCTAATTTTAGGGGTCTCCCGAACATAGCAGCTAATGAGAAGAGGATTTCGTGATTGAAGAGATGAATCTTCAAAGAAGGGAACCTAAGCCAGACTGAAATAATAGGAGCCTTTGCTTTAGGATCAAAATTTGCTGACCATTTTAAGATCTTCATACCGCAGTCCTCAAACCACACCAAACGTTTCACAAACAGACGCGTATAGTCATCTTCATAGGACAGTTGAATTAAAAAGTGCCTTCCATCTAGGGGACCTATCTTCCAAGTCTCCCGTAAGCCTCATCAGTTCAAAGTGTTTTCGAAGAAACTCTACTTTAGGATGCCCATACAGGAACTTTCCTATCAGATGAAGTCGGCAGGAAGAGGTGAGTTCGCCGTTCTCGGCGTCAGAGAGGAAGAGAGCAAACTTTCCCCCTTTCCAGCCAGGACGTCGAACGAAAGAAGTATTGAATTTGAGCTCGAGTTTGTCGTAGAAAGCATAAGGGAAGTTTGGAACGCCATCAGCGGTTCACGCTAGCGTAAGAATGAAGCCTTTTACCAGTGTTACCAAAGCCGCCGACCGTTGCGGCAGTGTACGAGCGAGCCATGACGATCGATCACCGGCGTCACCATCGAATTGTCAACCCTAGCAGAGACAGAGACGGAACCATCTTATTCTATATATATATATAGTTGCAAGTTATTACACAATGCATGTTAGTATTGTTGATGTTCAAGTTCTTAAGACATTTAATCTTAGAAGAAAAAAATAAAAAATAAAATAAAAGTGCTTTTCTTTCAAAGATATAACTCATTTTACTCTATGAGATTACAATTTTGCATTTAAAATCTTATGTAAGATTGTGACACTATATCTCAACCTCAACTGCGAAAGAAGTATAACAAGCGAACGTGCCATATTTTAGTTATGAAGCATTAATGCCACACCCTCATGCCTCAACCACGAAAAGAAGGATAACAAGTGACAAGTGAACATGTCATAGTTTAGTTACGAAACATTAATGCTATACCCTCATGCCTTGTATTCAAGTTGGTGGCTTTTCCTTGCAGTAGATTCTTTTTATACATTCAATGTAGAGACAAGAAATTCCATGTAGATTTCATTAGCTTTTGTATTTAACGTATTCTATATGCTTAATGATGTATTATTTTGTGTTTTATGATGATCATATTATGTTTAGTGACTAGTTTCCTTTTCTAATCTCATGGATGCATTTGTTGCTAGTCACTTCTTACATAAATTTAAACCCCCTGTAAAAGCCACTATTCTTGATTTTTGGTAATGTTTAATTCCTTTTTCAGTGCATTGTTGAAGAGGTACAAGCTCCCATTCAAGCTCGTTCACGTAAAGGTCGATTTATATCTGGGTAATTGTTTGTTAGTGATTACTTCGTTTTTCCTTGAGTGAAAAATATCACTCGACATTTATGCGTTTACTTATGTTTCATATTTGAAAGGTGTAGCGTATTTATGTAACTAATAAAAAGGCTGTAGCAAAATTTCTTTGTCCTAGTTAATATGTTTAATTTTATTCTTTTTTAGGGCCTTTTGTGTGGACATTGTCACTATTGTCTATTTTTATATTGTATCCATTTATTCTTGTTTTCCTCCTTTTTTAGATTTATTAAGCATTGAAATTCAGGCCAATTTCTCATCACTGCACTAATCCCCTCAATATGGTTTATGCTTGCTTAAAATATTTTTCATTTTCATGTGTTTTTATTGTTGATGCCTTAGTGGTTATCCTTGTGGCCCACACCTTCTTCTTGCTTCTTTTATAGAACAGAGGCCATATTAGGGTTTGTTTTGTTTTCTTTTTTATTTGGTTTTGCTTGTTTTGTTTTCTGTTAAAAAAAAATCATGTTTCATGTTTATCTTATTTCTTGTTTCAAATAAAAGTAGAAAATGCATATGGAAATGAAAGATTAATAGAAAAATAATCTGTATTTAATTGTCTTAAATTATTATTTATTACAACATTAACCAATCTTGGCAATAGAGTATGAGCTGATAGATTTGTACTTATTCTGATTTACTTAAAGGTCAAATCTACTTGTTCTCTCTAAGTTATCTCTTTATTTTTCTTCTTTTCTCTTTTTTTCGTTAGGCTTGTTTTGTACTTAGTAAGATTTTGGCATCACCAATAGACTGATTTTGATTAAATATTATGTTATCATTTAAGCTCTCAATAATATATAATTGAAATTAAAAATATTTAAAATTTAATTAAAAACTTGAATTAATCTTTAGTTAACCTAAATAGCTCCTTAACTATCAATTGCTCTAGCCTATTTTTTTATTAATTTATCATTTTAGGCTTGATTATCAAAGTGTTAATAAAATTTTACTTATTTTAAGTAAAATTTATTTCATATCCAATTACTTTAATGAAATAATTAATGGACAATTATTTTTAACTAGTTTATTATTTAGCTTACTATACTAGGTCCTACTATTATGATAAAATAATAACCTAACTTAATGATAATTTTGCAAGCTATAATTAGTTTATAAGCAACTTTAATAAAATCTAAGATTTGTCTACTTAGTTAATTATTAAATTTGTTATTTATCCTACACATAATTATCAAAATATTTTAATATTTTTGAAATTTTAGTTGCCTTATTTATAACTTTAATTTATCACTAGTAATCTTATTTATATCTAATTGACATAATCAATATGAATAATTAATTAATGAAAATAGTTATTAGTGCATGTTACGAGAACATATAAAAACACTCTTGGTTATAAGTTCATTTCCATAATTTGCTTGGTCATTAACTATAAGAAAACAAAGGAAAAATAATCATACCTGTTCTGTTTCCTCAATGAGTTTTTAGTTTCTTTAGTGTAGTATTTCTGACAAACATTCTTATAATTGGGTATAATTAGAACAGAACTAAGGGCCACTGCTGTATCATCTGCTTTTTAAATTATTGTGAAACTTGGTTCCAAAAATTACTTTTGTTTTCTTCCCCTATAAAGTGTTTGGAAATGTGTTATGGGTTGGCAGAATAGTCTGCATTTTTTATCACAAAACTTGAGAATTGACTTTGCTTCTAGGCCAACCTTGCTTGAGTAATTTCTGAACATCTACCACAGGCTTTCCTGCAAAGCATACTAGCATAAAAATAATTATATTTTTATCTCATATTAATGTTTTAATAAAGTACTGCTTTCTTTTGCAGCCATGCACATCCTGGTAGCCCATACGTCTTTGGGCTTTCTGCAGCTGATCATGATGTCGATTTTCCGGAACCCATGCCTGTAATTGGTAAACCTTATATGTCTTATGGATATTATGTTGATTTTTTATATTATTTTTTCCCATTCCGTTTCCATGTTGATTTTTTATATTATCTTTTCCCAAGCCTTTGCCATCTTGGTAAAAACTACGTTTTATCTTGTGTTGACAATAGCGCTTCATAGATGTATGATTTTTTTTATCAAGCTTGCAATCTTAAAATTCCCTGAATCATTTGAAAATTGAAACTATGATTTTCCCTCAATTCCATCTACTCTCAACTAGGCCGCTAACTTGCCCATCCATTGGTAAATTCATATCTCCACATGATGATCTTAATGTTTGTGGTGCTTAATTAATCTAGATGTCCATGGTGAGGTATGAAAGTTGGGGATAGTTGATGCCGTTCTAGGGCTCCTCGAAGGTGATTAGAAAATGATTTTTATAGGGAGGTAGTTGTGGACTAGTACCAGTGGGAGGATAGGGGCAGTCGACAATGTTTGGGAGGAGAGATTAGGTAAAATCTATTGTTGGACAACAAATCGGGGGAGTTTAGTTGTCTGGGTTGAGGACAATGGTCGAACGATTTGGCGAGGAGGGTACACCACCTATTCTTGAGCAAGATACAAATAAACAAACTACGAAAGGAAGATGATACAACACTCCGAAGAGCATAAAACAAAGAATAAATTCTCCAAAAATAATAACAACGATCAAAAGTTTCTCAAAACAGAAAAAGAAAATATATAAAATCCCTCAAGCTAATAGCCTACTTAGAAGTAAGAACAAATCAGAAAATAAGTAATGAAAGGAACTAATTCTCACTGAATTGGGCAACATAATATAATTCACTCGGTTAGGCTTCCTGTGACTGCAAAAGTTTCGGATCGCGGGATTATGTGATTTTGCTGGATTCAACGATCCTGAATCCCATAATTTTTTGACTAGGTGCTTCTCTGTCATTCTCCTCAAGTAGGATTTTTGTTTTTTTTTTCTCAGGAGTCTTCTGGAATCATTTTACCATCATCAAAATAATGTCATTGTTTGGCTGTCTAAGGCAACTTCACTACAAAATCTATGCTCACGCTCATTCCAAGCAATTTTGAAACATAATAATCATCCCAAAGTCTGCACTGATAGAATAAATAATAATTTTTTTTCACAATCAGAGCTAAAACTGCAAATACACATGTATTCTCACGAACCAAGCCTCAAGCCATTAAATTTGTAACTTGCTTCTCCCACTCGTACTCGGCTAGGCACATCCAATGAGTATGTTTGATGAGACCGACTCTGGAATGAAATCTCGTTGAAATATGATCGACCTTAGTGATTTTAATATCGTTAATAATAATAAATGTTTTATTTTTACCGTCGCATTAGTAAAAAAGAAGTTAAGGAGGCTTTAAAAAAACCAATGGTGAAAAGTCTGTAGGACCTGATGATATCCCAATTGAAGTGTGAAAATATTTAGGAGATTTGGGAGTTTCTTGGCTTAGTAAACTCCTTAATATTATTTTAAAAACTAAAAAGATGCCTGAGGTGTGGATGATGAGTATTTTGGTCCTCATTTTTAAGAATAAAGAGGATGCACAAGAGTGTGCCAGTTATAGAGGGTTGAAGTTGTGTCATACTTTAAAATTGTTGGAGAGGGTAATTGAACATAGTTTAAGACGTCTTACAAAGATTTCTCATAATCAGTTTGGATTTATTAAGAGGTTTGATGGAGAAGTCCAGCAATAATAAGGAGGATCTACGTAAGTTTTTTATTGATTTAGAAAAAGCTTTCGATAAGGTTCCAAGAGATATCTTTTGTAGAGTTCTTGAGAATAAAGTTGTTGATATGACTTATATTCAAGTCATTAAAGATATGTATAGTAGAACTGTTACTTGTGTTCGAACAGGAGGATTGTTCAAATATTTTCCTATTTCTGTTGGCTTACATCAAGGATTGGCTTTAAGCCCATATCTTTTTGCTTCAGTTATGGATGGTCTTACTGGACACTTACAGGAGGATGTACCTTGGTGTATGCTTTTTGTTGATGATGTCCTCATGTATAAGACGAGAGAAAAAAACTCGGGAAAAACTTGAACTATGGAGGTCTACCTTGGAGTCTAAAGGCCTTCATTTGAGTAGAATTAAAACTGAATTCATGAAATTTAAATTTAGTAGTAGTATCTCTAGTGACAGAAATGTAACTTTGTGTGATGAAATTATTAAAAGAAGTGAACACTTTAGATATCTTGCGTCTATTGTTCAAAGTGATGGTGATATTGATGGGGATGTTATTAGTAAAATTCAAGCTGGTTGGTTGAAGTGCAGGAATGCTTCAGGGCCGATTGTGTGATAGAAAAGTATCGCTTAGACTGAAAGGAAAAATTTATAAGATGGTGGTGAGACCTGCAGTGCTATATGGCGTTGAATGTTGACCTTTAAAAGAGAAGCATAAAACTAAGTGTTGCCGAGATGAGAATGATTAGGTGGATGAGCGGCTTTACACTTAGAGAAACAATGCGAAATGAATATATCGGTGATAGAGTTGGTGTGGTTCTAACGACAGATAAAATCGGAGAGTCGTCTTAGATGGTTTGGTCACATCAAACGTCGACCATCTGATGATATGATTATAAGAGTAGATGTTTTAGATTCGACTTATGTTAAGAAAGGCAGAGGTAGACCTAGGATTATTTGAGCATATTGTATAAAAAATGATCTTAATTTATTTTAATTAAATGAAAATATGACACTAAATAGGACGCAATGGAGAAAAATGATTCATGTAGCCGACCCCATTTAGTGGTATAAAGGTTTTGTTGTTGTTGTCGTTGTTGTTGCGTGCATGCGTGCGTTGCATTTATTTTTCAATACTCTACATTCATTTACTAGCACTAGCCTTAAGCTTTGAGTTCAATTATAGTTATCTAGATTCAAAATCATTTACTAGCCACTTTACAAAATGAATTAATGCTTTGATTCTTCCTTTGGGTTACTAAGAGTTCTTCTGGAGTCCAAAAAAGAAGAAAATATAACACTTAGGAAAAAGTAGCGGCTTTAGGTCGTCCTGACCTCCGGTCATTCAGGCTTCGGGTCGCTCAGGCTTCGGGTTGTCTTGGCTTAGGATCTTCCAAGCTTCGGGTTATTCTGTCACATTTTTTATTTACATATTGTTTTTCTTCGATTCTCTTCTTGAAGACAAAGTTGCGATAAGGGTGAGGGAATTTTAATGCAAAAAATGTTATCATGTCTACTCCTAATCGACAATTGAAAAAATGAACTTCATTTTTTTATGACTCTGAAGTGCTCTTTTAAGATCTTCGGGTCGGTAGGACTGATTCGGTCAACTAGGCTTTCCTAGTGTTTGGCTTGGTCGATATTTGTCAATGAACTGCTCTAACCTGGCTGTTGGCATTATTTGTAACTTACAAAAATTTTCTTTTCATTTTGAACATTTGCGAGTAAACATATAGGAAATTCTATATAAAATTTTCAACCTTAAAATAAAATGAAGTTCTCTTTCAGTTTTTATTTTTGTTTGTGTTTTATCTCTTATCAAATGTCTTATTTTTCTTGTGACAAGCACTTGACTTATGATGATTGATGGTCGTTTTTCGGTATTAGATACCAATCGGCGCTTTGCATCGCTATCGGTCATTTTGAGGATTTTGTACATCGAACGACTTGCGTTGTCATCAGTTTTTGGGTATCCCTTGTGTTAGGTTTATTAACCAGATCTTTTCATTGTTTTCGTGGGGTTGACCGCCTAGACTCATGGGGTGATTTCTTCGGTACGTTTTGTGGAGCTTACCACTATTGGGTAGGGAAGCACTTCCAGAGCCTTATCTAATTCGAGTTTGAAGACAGGTCAGGATGCGTGAGCGTTGCTGGCTTGTTCTTTGTGCATTCCGCCGATCAAACATCTTGGCTTTGTTGTCGGTCTTACTGCTCGGGTTCAAGTTCCTTGAGTGTTGGTTAGACATCGTGACACATGAACTCCTTTAGTTGCTCGAGCATTAGTCAGATTTTGACCATCTATTACGTAGAACTTCCAATGTTCCTCGAGTTTCAGTCGAACCTGAGATTATGCACATAATTAGAAAAGTTTTACATATCAATTTTATGAATGAAATATATGAGTTGGAACAAAAGCGCATTTTATTGCCACAAGTCGTACAGACCATTGATCTTCCATGATGCTAGTCATCGTCTAGGCTACCGGTCGTCCAAATCGTGGTTTGTCCAGGTTGCTAGTTGTTAAGGCTGCTGGTTGTCCAAATTGCATCGATTAGGTCTGGCTCGACCGAATGTAATCTTTGGTTATTCTACTTGTGTTGCTTTTTTCTTGTTGGTGGCATAATCCACACTCACCACACCTTTTAGGATGTTGAATCTAGATTTATCTCTGAATCATATCTCAAGGGATTATTTTTAGAAAGGAGAGAGAGTGGGGTAGAGACAGAGGGAGGCATAACAACTCTTTTCAAAACAAATTGGGGGTATTCCGAACACTTGTGACCCTTTTAAAATAATCAAATATTTTCGATACATGGGGGAAATAAGAGAAAAAAAATGGTCCCTCTTACATGAAATGATCCCCTATTTATACAGAATATATTACAATATGAAGATATTACATTCCTAACCCTTTTTTAATGAGGGTTGTACATTTTATTTTAGGTATTTTGCATGTATAAGCCTTCAACTCGCACATGTTGGGTCTTCTTAGCCTTGGGTTTTTCTTGCCTAAGGTTGTCCAGGTTTCAGGTCGTCTTGACCTCGGGTCGTCTTGACCTCGGGTCGTCTAGACGTTGGGTATTCCAAGCATCGGTTCGTCCTCGCCTCGGGTTTTCTTGGACTCAGGCAGTCCTCATCTCGGGTTGTCTAGGTTTTGGGTCGTCTATGCTTGTATCATCTTGTCCTCGGTTCGTCCAGGCTTTGGGTCATCCTGGCGTTGGGTCGTCTAGCTGAAAGATTCAGTCTGACACATTTTTATGTATACGTATAGTCGAATTGAATCATTGAGAAGAAACTATGAGAAAGGAATAACAACTGCACTTATTGCCCAGTTCTTTAGGAAAATGGTTTGCTTTTTAGATCTTTTTTTGTTGTGTAGCTACTTGTACCAGTGCAAGCTTTTTTATTTTTTATTTTTCAGTGCATTGTAATTATCTGTGTTGCCTGATTTAATGTTTTTTTGGAAAAGCTTATAATTTTCTGTGGCTCCACCTTTTTCTTAGCACTCCTATGATATGTTATTCAAGTGCATGTAGGAACATTTTTGGTACATATTTTTCGTTACTTTCAAAATTGTTCCGTTCCATGGCTTTGTAGCAACATTACGTCTGATATTTTCTTTTTCTTTTGTTTTGGCAGGTATATCACGGTCTGCAAAAGGGTATTGCATGATATCAGTGCTTGAACCCATGAAAACGTTTTCTGAGGAGGATGGGCTTACAGAAGAGGCTATTGTTACAAAACTCCGCACACGTCAATGCCACCATTTATATCTTCACACTTCCCTGAGAAATAATTCTTCAGGTTGGCGCTTAGTAAGCTCTTATATACCCATACTCGTAGATTGTTTGGATGCAGTTTAAATCCTCTGGTATTAGGTTTCCTGAATGAAATTGTATTTCTGGTTGTTCAGCTTATTTATATTGGGGCATTTACATACATACCACCTGCTGTCGGAGTTAACGAAAATAACAATAGGTAACAGATATTATTACTGAAAAAAAGGCAATTACGACCAATTGAAATGGAAATAATGATACCAAACACAGTATTCAACTAAAATTAGAGGTATACCAAAGGGGAAGGTGGGTGGTTATGCAGGATGTATGGGAGTTTGGTGGTGAGTAGGAGGTGGACTGTTGATGATATGAACATGCTTATGATTACACATGCATAGATGATTACATGTTTTATACAGTTATCATATTTTTTTTACCATGTATGCATTTTCTTTTAAATGTTTTATATGATTATACTATGTTGTGACATGTTTTGTGTATATGCTCATGAGTTACATATGAACATGCATGTTGTTTCTTTTCTGTCTATAAAATTTTATTTTAGTATTGATTATTTCGTTGAGCTCGTTGCTGCTAATTCTACGTTGTCGACTTTCAGGAAGGGATAAGGAGCACCAGGGCGAGTAGTTAAGTGTGACTTGTACATCTTTTACATTTCATGGTTTTGGTTGCTTGTAAAATTTTTGTGTACGTATTTTTATTTTATTAGATTTAACAGCTTTATATAGATATATATATTTTGATGATATGATTTTCTCATTTTTGAGTATATGCATATTAATGAATTATGAAATAATATATATCAAATATGAGCGATCTTGTTAGACTAGTTAGTCACTTACTTGGTCCTGATCCTGCAAGTCATGACTAGTGCTAATGAGATTTAGTCTGATGGAATCATTCACTTGTATTACACCACAATCGACTTTTATGGGGGGTAGTTGTGTTATGACAACTAAACCTAAATGAGCGTCGACGAACCTCTATTCCTGCTCTGCTGACTCGATTCAGATGTTTCCCTCTTCCAGTCCAGGGAGGGAGCACTTGCGTTAGTCTCCCGGGTTTTGTGGCGCTTCAAATTCATTTGTTGAAGCTTCCATCTCCTCATAGTATGGAATCATATCTGACACATTGCGGTAACAAAGTTACTGTAACCTTCTAGGTTGAAGGTTCTTCAACTGCGGTTGTATGAGTAGTAGGATCCCACTGTCGGTTGTGTTGCTCTCTTAAACACCTTAGAAGTTTCCCTCACTTGTAATTAGCCATCCATATCGATCCAGTCTTCTGGGGGTACACTAATTTACTGAATAGGGGCTTCATGTCACATATATTCTGCTAAATGCTTCCAAAGTAATCCAAGGTTGGTTCAACTTGATCTAAAGTGAGGGAAGGTTGAATGCCCCCAAACAGTGGCTGCCATGATGGTAAGTTATTATCGTAAAACTTTATCTATACTGGCTGCTCTGAAATCGGCTATTAGGTCTTATTATTCGCAGTCATCACTAAAATTGATCCCACCAACTTTTTTCTACGCCATGTGCTTCCCATCCTTAGTGAAGTATTATGTGTTTTTGTTCCTATTGTGCAGAGTCTAGTGATCAAAATGTCACGGCCTCCTTACAAAAGTTGACAGAAATCCATGGGAACCATGACATACATCTAATTCTGTAGTTGGTTTCCAATAAAAAAAACTCTACGAGGTATCCACTATCAATGTCGACCCTATTTTCCTACTTCAACCATGTCAAGAAATAAGACTGAGAACACCTCTGAGTCGTGAGAATCAATTTGTCCATCATCTGATTAGATGTTACTTATTTGCATCTCTCTATTAATAATGAGACTACATACCTTTCCCGTCACGTCACAACAAGTGTGGAATATGTTATGGCGAAGCCATTGTTGCTCCATTGTAATTTCAGTATGTAAAACCCATTGTCATGACCCAACCCAAAGCTAGAAATTAATCAAGACGGGAACAGATGGTTAGATGTTGAGAATTAAACTTTCCCATATTTATTTTCTATAAATATTTTTCCTTCTTTCGCTCATCTTTAAAATTACTTAATTATACTTGAAAAATTAGTTTAAAATAACGGTAAGCTAACCGAAGCTAGTGAATGCTCACACTATTAAGCTATTGTGACTTGAGACAAAATAGAAACAATATGTATGCTCAAACTTTTAATAAATCAATATAAACATTTGAGATAGTATTCCATGAATCTTACTATATCAATATTATACGAATATTATTTAATATCTTTACAACCATAACAGGAGCACCGTCTAAAACTTGTACCACTTAAGGTGCTTTAAGATCAATATCATTTTTCAGTTACGCCTACGAGCACCTTAACATTCTCTGCCATAAAACTGTTGGGCAGTTGAATTATTGGTTTACTTGACAGTCGACATATACTTATTCAATTATCTCATGATGCCGATTACATTCGCATTTTTTCTCAAAAAATTATCAAGATCGACAACCATTTTTTGAAAATTCTAAAGTGGATTGTTGATTTTGATCCAAAAGCAGAGTCTCCTATCATTCCTATTTGCATAAAGTTTCCGGGGTTAAAATTACATCTGTTCAACTTGGAAATTCTCTACTTCTCAGCAACTGTTTATGGTAAGCCTCTCAAGGTTGATAGTTCTACGCTTGTTGTAACTAGACCATTTGTGGCTTGTGTGTTAGTTGAGAGATATCACTCAACCAACTTCAGATGAGGTGTGAATTGGAACCATTCACAACAGATATTGGCAAAAGGTTGAAATAGAACCACACCCTCCTTTTTGTTCTCATTGTAGTATGTTTGGTTACAGTTTTACTATTTGCTATCGCCTGCATTCTCATCTAAGACCGGATATCGCTAAAGATCAACTACCTACCATCCCTACTGAGAAGGTGCAACCCAATCCTCTTTCGAACACCACAGTTTCTGATGAAAAAACACCATACTATAGGTACAGATCCAAACGTGCTTATGCCACCCACTGTTATTGATGAAGACTCAATTAATGCTAAGACACACGAGAGTGCTCCTTTGATCTAAGAAAAGATCAGCTGGTACAACAAATAGTCGTTTCTAATATTCAACAACCTACACATGTCCGACACACTTTAGACCATTCCACTGATCATGTAATCTAATTTTTGGATGAGGAATGACAGGTCAATTCCAGGAGGTAGAAGAAGAATGGAGGCCGACGCGAACTCGGGAACTTATTGGATGATACATTGGTTACTACTGGCAATGACACTGATCTTTCCAATTTATTAGTTGAATTCTTCCCTAGAACTCGAGACAGAGGCAAGGCAAAATTGAGTCGCTCTCTAGCTGCCTGATACTACGTATTTTGACACTTTTTAGTTTTTTCTTTAGGTATCTCATGTATTTTTCTATATTTTCTCTTTTTGGAACAATTTGTGGTTATCGTGTGGG
>NEWO01000673.1:128087-146603 GCA_003013225.1 Phalaenopsis aphrodite | reverse complement strand
AGGGAGCACAAGCTTCACCACACAATTCCTATGAATTTACATATTTAACACCTAAAATTGACTTTTTTACATTTATATTACTGAAATTTTTCATACCACTTAAAATAAACCAACATGTTCACTTTTAAGAAGTGAAATACACATTTTCATGCATATGTAAGGTGGCAGGTAAAACTTGAAGTTTAGGTGTAAATATAGGTATTGAGTGGTGTGTAAAATTTCCTTCATATTTTCATATATTTTTTTAATGGTTTGGAACTTGTACTAATGCAATTACTTTTCTTAACTGTGCCATCGATTTCAAGATTCAGTTATTGAAATATTAGTTGAATTGTTTAAGAAATTTTGATTATTTAGTGAAGCTGTAATATCATGTGTTGATATGATAACTTTGCATAATTTCCTTTATTTTAATTGTTTAGCTTTCATTGAAAATCTTTTGAGTTTGAAAATACATGGACTGCAGATTCGTAAATTCCTTAGAGTACTGGATTGCATTTTATTTGCATAGAGCTTGCAATGAAAGATTGTGCTATAAGGATGAAAACAATCATTGATTAAAACCGCTGCATGGGTTTCTAGATTCATTTAGAGAATAGAGAGATATTCAGGATATAAGGTGATTAAAAAGCATACGATGTAGTATAATGCGATTGCTTTTTAAAGAAAATTTGCCTCTATAGGAATTTAACTTTGTTGAATTTTTTCAATGATCGGATTTTAGTAATTTTATTTTTAAAGCTTTGGAGCTATGTTAGCTGCCCAAATATTTAAAATGAAGAGGATCTAGAGAGCAGTTCTAAGTTTTAATAATCAAAAGCCCTTTATCTTTGCAACCACCAAGATAAGTTATGGTAGACTTTGAATAGTAAACTTTAGACCAGAAACCTCTTGAAAAACTGGCAATATATTGTTAAAACCCAAAAACTTAAGGTCTTAAATCTCCGTTTTAATAACTATAGTCTTCCAATCAGGCATAAAGCCCACTATCCCAACATCTTTGGCTGCTGCCTTAGGTATTTTATGCAAGGCGTTCTCAACAATAATTAAAAAACGGGAAAGACATTCACTTTGTATATGACTTTTATATTATTTGAAGTGCTTATTGAGCTCTCCATTGTAGGTTTGGAGAAGAAGAATACCCTATGTTTTCTTTAAAATAAGAAATGCATTTAGGAAGAAATTTTTTCTTTTGCAGAATATTAAGAATGAAGTCTTAATTACAATAGCTTTTTTAAATTTATCACTGAAAATAAAAGAATCGATCTTCAGTTCGAGTGCATAATGGATAATTTCATGGGCAACCATGAGCATGGAAGAAAATACTTTAGCTTGTTAGTCAAGACTTCGTTAATTTTTTGAAAACCCCATTGAGAAGATTGATTGACTTAAAATTTTCGGGAATTTAAAAAACTTCTTTTTTGGTGATGAGGCAAATAATGTCAGTACTCAAACTAGAAAAGGTAGCTTTCCTTCAAATAATGTTTTTAAATACATTCATGAGGTCCAAATTGTATGCAAAATCTTTTGAAAAAATAGAATGGAAAAGGAATTCATATTTGGAAGTACCCAAGGAGATGTAACCGCAGTTTTTCTATGCAAGAAATGAATTCATCATTCAAGTTAATGAAGTTTTCCTTCTTGCGGCCTTTACATTAGCCTGAAAGAATAATAACAAAAAATCTGTCAATGTTTCTGTTTTTTAATTATGAAAGCATTCTTTGATTTAGCTAATGTAAATCATAACCGATTTAGTTGAAAATGCATCCTGTGATCTGATTTTGGTTCTTTTGTCATCTAGGTACCTTTCGATGGGGAGAATTCGGTGAAGGAGGTCTCTTGTGGGGTGAATGTAATGGAAAGCCGTTTGAATGGTTTGATGGCATTCCTGTTGAGGAGCTCTTATTCAAGGTTTGTGCATTGGAAAATTAAAATGCTGTGAAAGAGGTGCCTAAAAGCAGTTTTTGTCTTTTATTAGTCTAGGGACAGTTTAGTCTTTTAGTATTATCTTTAATGTTAGTATAAATAGAATTAATATGTTTAGTGTTAGTGTTATGCATGAGATTATTGTTATGACTTTTAGATTTAGGGTTTGGAGAGACATCCTATCTCTCAAATTGTAGGAATTGTTAGAAGTCGCCTATCTCTCTAATTGTAGGTGCTTATCTTTTGGTATTCGTTTCGAGTGTTTGATGTTTTTAAAATAAAATATTATTTACCCTAATTTCTGTGAAAAATAGTATCAAATGATATCAGAGCGATCGATTTTTGGTAGATCAATTAAGAGATTGTTGTTGCATTGGTTTGTGACTTAATCTCGCGAAATAATCATAATCTGAGCAGTCTGGGAGGCGAAATGAAGGGACCACAACATACAGGTGTTGGGATGGCCTAATTATGTGTCTATTTCATGAGTAAGTCGTGTGATACAGTTGCAATTAACTCTTGGAAGAGGAAGATTTCATCATGGCATCCCGAACTCCTTCATGATTGAATCGCACGATACAATCGAGGGGATCACAACTTACAACCCTTCGTGAATGAATCCCTTGATACAGTCGTGATTGAGTTACTTGGGAAGCCAAGTTGTGCCCTAACAATACAATTGCGACTTAAGCTAGCTAGAAAACCAATGCATGATCGTGACGCACATAGACAGATTGATCATGGCATACAACCTCTCCTTCACATGCTTACTTGATCAAAGTAAGGGTTGATTGGGAAGCCGCCAAAGGGATCACTTTTCTGTGACCGCATATCGTGACAATTGTGATTTGGCTTTAGTTTGGCTACTTTTCAGCTTACATTAATTCCACCTTTGTAATCGAAAGTCATCCTTGAATAATGACAGCCAAGAAAGTAGGTTTTCTGGAGAAGAAATTATAGAAAGAATTAAGTCATATCAGATCTGAAGTAGATGAATATCTCTCATCTATGTGGGAGTGTTTGTCTATGGTCGGTGCTTAGAGCCGAGATTCACGACCTTGGAAGGAATGTTGAAAAAGAGCATGGCTTTTCACACAAAATTGCTTCCGCCCACTATGGGATCGAGCGACAGCGTCAGGAACGGGCATGAGCAACATCAACTAGAAGGATTCATGCTTCAATAGAGAAATCTCCTTGCTTTAGGCAGATCATGAGCTGCAATACGGAGCAAAGGAATCAGGAGCAGACATAAGCAACATTACTTGGAAGAAATAGCGTGATAGTTGGACGACTCGAACAAAGAAGTCAAATCGAGTGGTAGCCTTTGGAGGGAATTGCAGGACAACATGAGGTTTGGAAAGAACGAAAATAGGTAGAATGGGATGACCTACGATTCATGGCTGGATAAAAGCGCTTTGATGAAGTTTGGCCCCGAAAAGAGAACCATAGTGGGTGGAACGCCGTTGGAGGGCTGCACCCCCCGGGCCAACGTCTTTTGCTACAACAACCTTCTAAATCGTGAAGATGGAGAAGAGCGGGGAAACTTTTAGGGACTGATATGGACATTGCAAAGTATTAAATAGGGAGACGACTGATTGTGCTTCGGGACGTTGAAGGTTATGATGAGGGCGATTCTAAACACAGGGCTGAGATTCTGGATCGAGCTGCATATCAGGAAATAGAAGTATGATACGAAATTGGTAGAGATTTCTGGGATTGATAGGCTACTTGATGAATTGTTTGCAGCGGTGGTATTTTCCAGGATTTACTTCAAATCAGGATACCATCATATTCGGATTCGACCAAAGCATGTGAACAAAATGAAAGGTTGAGACGATGAGGATCAATACAAGTTTCTGATTAAATGAAAATGACAGCCAAATGATAATGTCACGTTGGGACCATACGACTTGATCCAATATCTTGAGGACAATATGTTATTTTGAGAGGGAAGAATATTATGAAGGCGCCTAAGAGCATTTTTTGTCTTTTATTAGCCTAAGGGCAATATAGTCTATTATTATTATTATTGTTGTTGTTAGTATAAATAGGGCTAATATGTTTAGGGTTAAGTTTATGCATGACATTATTATTATGAGTTTTAGATTTAGGGTTTGGGAGAGATTTCCTACCTTCAAATTGTAGGAATTGGGAGAGATCACCTACATCTTGAATTGTAGGTGCTTATCTTTTTTGTATGTTATGAGTGTTTGATGTTTGTACATTAAAATATTATATCTGTGAAGAATCGTAGCGATGTATTCTTTTTCCCAACTCTGAGACCTACTTATTGTGCATTGGATTCCTGGGTCATGGGCTGGTCATCATGCTAAGTAAATCAATTCTTGTGCATAAATTTAATTTTTCATGTGAGAGGAGTGAAGGCTCACAACCAGCCATTATGCATGTTTGTATATATTTCTATAAATAATCAAAAATAAATGTTGCATATACACATGTATCCATACATTTACATGGATAGATTTAAATGCTGTGAGGATTTTTTGATCCGTGCGAAATTAAAGTCCTGCCCCTGAATTTGGGTATTTATCTTCACTAGCAATATGACTTTATTTTGATCCCCTTTGATTTACTTTTGAATCAACTAGGGTATTTTGATATGTGCAGAATTTTTTAATACTTCTGTAGTTTTTTGCTTTGTACTAATATTCCTTGAGCAATCAACAATTGTTATCTGCTGTTTTCATAAGGAAAAAGAAGATATTACTCTTAGATTGTTAGATTTTTCTTTCCAAGGGCTTTTTAATTACTTTGAAAGCACTTCTTTAATGTTCGAGAGAAAGGGAGGTTTTGATCTATGAAGAATTTAAGACTTGGTAAATTCTCTTCCTGAAATGAATGTGAATTCCTCTATGGTGTGCTGGGATGAATTAGAAGGCTGAAAGCTTAGTTTTTTAAATTTCACTGTCATTTCAAGATCTTTTGGATTTAGATTCAAAGAGGTCTCTTCTAGGGATGTAGGGAGGGAGGGAGGTTGTCATGTTTGGGTTGCAAGGTGGATGGAAGGCAGGAAGTAGGATTAGAGAAATATAGCAAATTCTCTACTGAATTGCTACTATGGTTAATGATGCCAGGTGAGATGACTTGATAATAGCCACACAAATTATGAAACAAATTGGTGATCATGTTGGAAGAGCGAAGAGAATTCTAATTAGGGTTTTAATGGTGTAATTTTTAAAATCCCAAATTTCCTTTATAGTCTTCAAGGCGATAAGGAAAAGGTTTTTGTCTATACTTTTTAGGTTCCAAACAATGTCATAGCAGATCCCTTATTTTCTAAAAATTTGACTTTATATGCCTCATGATAATAGAAATTGGAAAAATATGCACTTTGTTTCTTTTCAGAATTATGTTTATGAGTTTATTTTGGACCCTAAAAAAGATAAGCTCTTGTATTTGAGGGTTGCTGTTTGTAGTCAAAATTATTTCAATTGGGTTTGAACATGTTTGAAATTAAACGTCGTTCAAACTCATTTTTGAAACAAATTAAAATCAAAATTTGAAATTGATTCAACTTTATTATTTCTAACCTGATTCAAATCTTGTTCTTTCCATTTTATTGTTTGAATACCTTTGTGCCAAAATGAGTTTATTTGTTCTTTCTTTTTTGTTCTCTAGCCTATTATGTTTGGTTCTGGATCTCTGAAAATTATTTGAATTCCAGCCTGTGATGTCTTTGGATATTCGGGTTGGCGATGATTTGTGAAACAACAACACATGGATGTTTTTTTTTCACTACTCTAGTTGATATTTTTTTATGCAATTTATTGCCGTTGCACCTTGCAATTTTGCTTTTCTATGGCATGGATAATAAAGCACATTCATTTGGTTAGACTCATGCATGTCTCTGTTCACATCAATGAATTTTTTTTTATTTGATAAATACTTTAACACATTCTATTTATATCACACCCCGACTGACCCCTTTTTAAGGGTCGGTTGTGGTACGACAGAAACTGAATACTCGGTTACACTAAATTATCATCAGTGCTCGTCTTGACTTACAAAATCATGACCCAGTTCGTGATGAAATAGTCTAACTAAATAGTCACAAACATATTTGATGCATTTCATTTCATAATTTATTCTTATTGTTTTATATTTGGAAGCGTGAAAATTATATTATCATAACATATATATTTATACATAGTAGTTTAATCCAATATAAATAAAAGGCTTACCTAAAGTTTGTGCAAGCTCTCAAACTATAATGCAAAAGATGTAGAAGTCACATTTGACTACTCTCCCTGATGCTCATTACCCTTTTCTAAAAGTCAACATAGAGGGAGCAACGAGCTCAGTGAAATAAACAAGACTAAAACAAGATTTTATATATAGAAAAAAAAATATTGTGCATGCTCATATGTAATTATGCATGTCCACACATAAGTCACTCCATGTTAGAATTGTATAGAACAAATGAAAGAGATCATGTAATTAAAGAAATCACGACTGCTGTGTAAAACATGTATTTCATCCTTTCATGTGTAATCATAAGTGATGATAAGCATGTTCATAAGAGTCATCAATATAATCATAGAAATGTCACTTATAATTCTATAAGCCTCAAATATTTTCATGTTATGTTAACTGGTCGTCTCCCAGCTCTGAATGCTACATTAGCTATTTATAATAATTGGGCCCCCCCCCCCACAACATAACAATTATTAATGATCTTCTGGTACCAACAGATGCCTTCATTCCGTCGCCTCTGATTCCAACTGCTTCCAGTACTTCGTCACCGTTTGAATACTAGGAGTCGGGAACCCCTTTGTTACTTTCATTAATACTTGCAAGTGTTCATGTAACAACCTACATAGAACATCAATTAGTGACATTTCTTAAAACATAATTCTTGTGACAATTATTCGTTATAGATATTTCACATATCATTTGGCTGAATCTTATCAAATGAAAACCTATAGACAATGATTTCATAAACATATTTATCAGATTCATAACATAGTAATCACATGTATCATATGAGACATCATTCAATTTGTATTCATACAATCAATGCAGATATTCATTCATAATATATAGGAAATTCAAATTGCTACTATATCAAACATGAAATCACTTGAAAACCTACAGAGAATTATTTTTTCATAAATTAACACAAGATTATTTCGCCTGAATTGACATAGTAGTCCTACAGTGAGTTTTCTCAAGCACGACTTGAGCTCACTGCCTAGTGTAAACAACTTGGACTTCATAAAAATCACTAGGTTTCATAAAATCTTTGCTCATTTTGTGATTTAACCATAAATATAATTAATTTACTAATCCTTATCTCAGATGGGCTTCTCGGCATACCGTACCTTTCTCCAAGATTGCATATTCTTCTTCCCTCTTCTTCCTATTCTTTTAATTCTCTCATTTCATTGTTGCTTTAGTGCTAAAAGCCCTTACGGAAGCCCACAAATCAAGTTCCTTGCTTCCGACACAAGTTTATCTCCACAATAGCTACTGAAAAAAAAGAGCACCTATTTGTCGCAATTGTCAAAATGAATATGTAAGGAAGAAAAGGAATGTCACAAATAGTGTGAAGCAGTTTCATCCCGGAGCTCTAAAATGCAGCCAGCGCCACTATGTAGATCGTATGCCCTGCTCTATTCGTGCCATGCTACAGTAGCAGAGCAGGGGAAGCTATCGCGTGCGGGAAAAATCGAAAGAGGGAACAAAATTGTGGCATTTAACACCATCCTCAACTTAGCTTAGCCGTTCGTTCACATCCGACCATTGCATTGCGGTTAAGTGCCGAGCGATTGGCTGGAAACAATGGATATGCGGCACTAGAAATTTAGCTTAGTTAATTAAACTAATAACTTACTCACCTGTTCAAAATTAATGCATAGTATTATATATCGAATTAATCAGTTTGACACAGAATTTTATAAAATTGATTCAGTTGAATTATGGGAAATGCGAAATCTGAGATTCATTTACAAGTTTAAAAAATTTTCCTGGTTTCTCAAATTTTGGGAGTTACACATTAATTTATCATTTTCCTTTTAATATCTGATTGTTCATCACTTCAACATCAATCTTGAAATTCTTTTTCTCATGAATAGGCTTCAAATTTAGCTTTTGTTATCTTTCTCGGGCAAGACTATTAGTGGCCTTTCTTATGAGGCCACACTAAACAATTTGAACAAGGATTTTGGGTGGATTAGAAAGCTTCAGATTCACCCAAGGAAGCAACCTTTTTGGCAGAGTATCACTCTTGATTATATTCCCACCAATTCTGGCTGTTTTTCAGGGGCCTTACCGATAATTTCCTCTACCCATGAGGGTATAATTGCTGCAAAAATAGAGATCATATTACTTCCAAATGTCAAATTTTTATTGATGCTAAGGAGAACTTGCAACTGTGGGGGATCTCCCTTCCTTTTCTTTGTGACTTACAGGAGGTTTTGCAAATGCTCGTGCAACCGGATAGCAATCATGCTAGTAGTCTTGCCATTTATTGCAAAGTTGTTTAGCAATGTTTGCAGGCCAAAAATGCTAAAAATTATGGAAAGGCTTTCGGAACCCCTACTATTCTCGCATCTTCTTCGTTGGATGCTGCGACAGCGGCACACAAATTTCAAACATCGGAGCAATGGGACACTTAGTTTTCCAGACCGTCTCTCTCCTCTTTTTGGTCCCTCCCCCCCGCCTCCACCCCCGTGCCCCCAATCCGTTCCCTTTCTGTTGGCTGAAAATCAGTGTGGACGGGCCTCTTCTTTCTTCCTATATAGGTGGCATTGGGATCGTTATTAGAGATGAAAAGGGTGAGCTTATTCTTTCTGCTGGGCTGCCAATGGAGCATTGGGATATCGCCAAGGTTGAACTTATGGAAATTTTTTTTATCAAACGCTTTTTGGAGCCTTGGGTGTATGAAGTGAAAGTTATTATTTTCAAAAGTGACAACCAAAAAATCGTTTCCTCTTTTCAACTTTCCAAAACTGCCAATTTTTGGAAGCTGCAACCACAAGATGCAGTAGACCTCTCTGTTTTCACTTTGTTCAAGCAAATGTTTTTCATCACATAGATAGAAGATAATAGTTGATTATACTTGTGCACACAGGGCCATAGATGATAGCTTTTTTGTTAGGAATGTGGATAACACAATTTCTTTTTCATTTTGTTCATTTTGATCGGGCCCATGTTTTGTCGAGTTAGGTCTCCTTTGCACTATTTTTTGTATCTTTTATCTTATAGTAATGTAAACTGCTCTTCCAACCAAGAATTCTTTCTTTATTGTTGATGTGTTGAAGAAACTGATTACCTCTCCAATGCGATAGGATAATTTAGTTTGATTGGTAGTAATTGAAGGAACGGGTTTTCCTATGGTAATGTTGAGCAGATATGTTGGGTTTACTTGAGATGTATGCAATAAAGCAACTATTTTTTTCCATCGTTCTTATCAATCAGGAATAAAAGAAATCAGAAAGAATAAAGAGTTTCCTTCTTCACAATACTGCAAAGAGGGAAATATTATATTTACGGATTCTTTCCTTTTTGCTAATTATTTAGATTATGATTATGTATTAATTAAGTTACTTAATTGAGAATATACTGAATATTATGTACCTAGAATAGATTGTACAAACTACTATTTATTGAAATGAAAGCAAAGGAAAAGACATTCAGCCTATTTGCTCAAAATATTGTCATGGTATCAGAGCCTGAATCCTTCAAATTTTAGTTTTTGTTATCTTTGGCTTGCATCTTCGGCTGCTTCCTCACCGGAGCGCTCGTTCTTGTCTTTGAGTTCTGCGGCGTCTTCGTATGCTTCGTTTGAGTTCTGCCGCTGCTCCTTCGATCGAACCTCTGGTGCTGTGTTCCACGGCATCTTCGTCCCACATCTTCCGATACTTTGTTCTGCTGCGATCTGCTCGTTTAATCCGCTCGCTCCTCCTGCCCGATCTCTGGTGCGGCATCTCGTTTGCCCCTGCCGCGATTTGTCGTGATCAGGTTCCTCGCTTCTGTACAATCCATCGCAATCCGCTCGCTTCTCGTGATCGTTGCTCGTTCTGCCGCAATATTTTGGTGCATTTTGTTCGCTCCCGCCGCTACTGCGATATGCCACGATCTGCCGCTACTGCAGCAAACTGCCGTGATCTGCTGATCTGCTCGTTCCAAAATTGTCGTATTTGTGATCCGCTCGTTCGAAAACTGCCGTGATCCGCTACTGCAGCAAACTGCCGTGATCCGCGCGATCCACTGCTTTCGATCATCTCGTTCACGACCTATTCAAACTTCGCGGCACTCTTCCATCTTCGACCTAGCCTTTGAATTTTATTTATCTTGGATATTTTAATCGAGATTAATATATTTAAAATGTCTTCTGAAATCTTAGCTATCAGATTTACGGAAAAGAATTATGCCGCATGAGAATTTCAGCTCAGAATGTTCTTGAAAGGGAAGGGGCTTTGGGGCCATATTGATGGATCTTCCCCAGCTCCTACTGAGACAAAAGATCTTGGTAAATGGGAAGCAAATGATGCTCGAATTATTTCCTGGATTTTGGGATCTATTGAGGCTCATATGGTAAACAATTTACGATCATTTAGCACAGCTAAAGAAATGTGGGAATATTTGAAGCGCATTTATAATCAAGATAATTCTGCGAAACACTTCAAATTGGAACTTGACATGAATAATTATAGTTAGGATAATCTTTCAATTGAACAATATTATTCTAGTTTCTTAAATTTATGGAGCGAATATACTGTTATTATCTATGCTAAAGTGTCAAAAGAGAACTTAGCTAGTCTTCAAGCTATTCATGAAGAAAGTCTTCGTGATCAGTTTTTAATGAAACTGAGACCTGAATTTGAGATTGCTCGAGCTGGGTTGCTGAACAAAGATCCGGTTCCGTGTTTGGATGTTTGTTTTGGGCAATTATTGCACGAAGAACACAAGCTACTATCAGTACAACTGGTGAATCATCAGAAATAATTAATGTGACATATGCTGCTAAGACCAAAGGGAAGGGGCCAGTGCAGTGCTACAACTGCAAGAAATTTGGTCATATTGCACGGAATTGTGAAAATAAGCTATGTAATTATTGTAAGCAAAAGGGACATACTCTTTAGGAATGTCCAACACGACCCAAAAATCGCAAACCACAAGCACTTTATGCCACGGTATCCGACAATCCTGCCTCGAATACTACTGTTGCTGACAATAATCAATCAACTGTCACACTCTATGTGGTTCAACAGATGATTCTCTCTGCATTTTCTGCTCTCGGCCTTCAAGGGAAAGGTAAAACTATTTCTTCGATTACTTCTCTTTGGTTTGTTGATTCAGGGGCCACAAATCATATGACTAGCACTGTTGAGCTATTACATAACCAACGACCATACACTGGTACTCAACATATTCAGGTTGCTAATGGGAATAATATTCCAATTACGACAGTTGGTGATATTAACTCATCTTTCAAACATGTTTTGGTTTCTTCTAAATTATCTACTAAGTTACTCTCTGTTGGTCAAATTGTGGATAATAACTGTGAAGTACACTTTTCTCGTGATGGTTGTATTGTGCAGGATCAGATGTCGGGGAAGGTGATAGCGAAGGGGCCTAAAGTGGGTAGACAGTTTCCATTGCAATTTACTATTCCTTAGAAAATTTCATTAGCATCTTTAGTTCACATTAAAGTGGCATTTTTTGTTCTACAGAGAAGAATTTAATAGTTGACTGTTCTGTTTGTAAACTTGGAAAAAACAAGACATTACCTTTTTCTAGTTCAAGCAGTCGTGCCAATAAATGTTTTGACATTATTCATAGTGATGTTTGGGGAATTACACAAGTTGTTTCACATGTTCATTATAAATATTTTGTGACATTTATTGATGATTACAGTCGATTTACTTGGATCTATTTTTTACGTGCCAAAACAGAAGTATTTACTGTATTTCAAACATTTTTAGCATATATTGAAACTCAGTTCTCCACTCGCATTAAAATATTACGATCTGACAATGGCGGTGAATACATGTCTCATGAGTTTCAAACATTTCTCCAGAACAAAGGGATTGTTTCACAACGTTCATGTCCCTATACACCGTAGCAAAATGGAGTTGTTGAACGAAAAAATCGATATCTGTTGGATACTGTGCTCACATTACTGATAGAATCTTCTGTTTCAGCTAGATTTTGGACTGAAGCTTTATCTACTGCAGTTTATCTCATTAATCGCTTACCATCTCAACAATTGAAATATGAGTCTCCCAACTATCGCGTTTTTGATAAACACCCTAATTATCATACGCTGCATACTTTCGGATGTGTTTGCTTTGTTCATCTGCCTGCTCATGAACGTCATAAATTGACAGCTCAGTCCGTACGATGTGCCTCTATGGGGTACAGTCCTAATCATAAAGGATTTGTGTTATGATTCGATTAGTAGTCGGTGACATATTTCTCGAAATGTGATTTTCTTTGAACATGAATATTACTTTCAACATCATGTGTCCATATCAGATACATCTATACTCCCACAATTTGATAATTCTTTTGTTGATAAAAGGTTCAAGCCAGACATAGTCTACACACGAGGTCTGCCCTCTTCACCTTCAAACGTCTCCGACCTTGATCCAAAAATTGCTTTAATAAGTATTCGACGATCAACTCGACATATCCGTCCTCCAGATAGATATGGGTATTCTGCAATTTTAACTAATGCTACTGTTCCTACTTCTTACTTTCATGCTGCTAAACAGACTTGTTGGGTCAAAGCCATGAAAGAGGAACTTCAGCACTTCAAGATAATCACACTTGGGATATTGTTTCATGTCCTACAGGTGTTAAACCCATTGGATGTAAATGGGTTTATTCTCATAAACTTCGATTTGATGGTTCTCTTGACAGACATAAGACAAGATTGGTAGCTTGGCAATTGACAGGAATACAGGATTGATTATGACGAAACATTTGCACCTGTGGCTAAGATGACAACTGTCCAACTGGTGTTATCTGTTACTGCATCTAAAGACTGGTTCTTAAAGCAGATGGATGTTAAGAATGCATTCTTACATGGGGATCTCAAAGAAGACGTTTATATGACTCCTCCTCCAGGCTTATTTTCTATACCTTCACATGATGTTTGTTAGCTCAAAAGCTCCCTATACGGTTTGAAACAGGCTCCACGGGCCTGGTTTGAAAAGTTTCGCAATACTCTTCTTAGCTTCTCTTTTATTCAAAGTCAGTATGATTCATCATTATTTCTTTGCAAGACTGACAAGGGAATTGTTTTGTTATTAGTATATGTTGATGATATTGTCATCACAGGATCTGATAATCAATTGATGTCTCAGCTACAAAAACGTCTTCAGGGATCTTTTCATATGAAAGATTTAGAGTCATTAACTTATTTCTTAGGACTCGAGGTTCAATCTTCTGCCACCGGTATTTTTCTTCATCAGCACAACTATACGAAGGGACTCATTACTTTGGTTGGTCTTCAAGATGGTCGCTCCATTGATACCCCTTTGAAAGTAAATGTCAAATATCAACAGAATGATGGTGACTTTCTATCTGAACCATCTCTATATAGACAACTGGTTGACAGTCTCAATTATCTGACTATTATGCGTCTAGATATTTCATTTGCTGTGCAACAAGTTAGTCAATTTATGCAAGCACCTACACATCTTCATTTAGCTGCAGTTCGACGTATTATTCGATATTTGAATGGTACTTCTCATCGTGGTTTGTTCTTTTCTGTGAAGTCTCCTATCACCTTAACAACCTATAGTGATGCCGATTGGTCTGGTTGTTCTGATACACGCCGATCTATTACTGGATGGTGCATGTTTCTCGGCAACTCTTTAATCTCTTGGAAGAGCAAGAAACAAGATCGAGTATCTAAGTCATCTACTGAATCAAAATATCGCGCTATGTCCTCAGCTTGTTCTGAAATCATTTGGCTTCGTGGTGTGTTGACTGAGCTTGGTTTTCCTTAGCTTGAGTCTACTTCTCTTCATGCAGATAATACTAGTGCTATCCAGATTGCTGCTAATCCCGTTTTTCATGAAAGTACGAAACACATTGAAGTGGACTGTCATTCCATTCGAGAAGCCTATGAGGAGGGTGTTATATCTCTTCCTCATATCCCTTCTGATCTTCAAACGGCTGATATATTTACTAAACCTCTTTCTCGACAGCGTCATCAGCTTCTTGTAAGCAAATTGATGCTTCTTGACCAGCCAACATCAATTTGAAGGTGGATATCAATCAGGATTAAAAGAAATAAAAAAGAATAAAGAGTTTTCTTCTTCACAATACTGCAAAGAGGGAAATATTATATTTACACGGATTCTTTCCTTTTTGCTAATTATTTAGATTATGATTATGTATTAATTAAGTTACTTAATTGAGAATATACTGAATATTATGTACCTAGAATAGATTGTACAAACTACTATTTATTGGAATGAAAGCAAAGGAAAATGCATTCAGCCTATTTGCTCAAAATATTGTCAGTTCTGATGGCCATTTGGAGCAGTAAAGTCCAAAATTTAAGTGCCAAAGTGTTTCTCTTTCAGTAAAATTGATCCTAGTGTTATTTTTGGAATGATGAAGGATGGAAGTGTGATCGACCTGATCCATGACACTAACAATGGCAGCTACGGTGGAACTTTACTATCAGCGTCAAACTTGCTTCACTTTCCATTGTGTTATTAATCATATGTATTCCCATTAGCAGTTAATTAAAACTGTTTATTCATTTTTTTTTTAAGCTGTCATTATTAGACTTCCATTAAAATTTCAGCCTGTATTACTGAAATTTTCTTTAGGTGAGGGAAATATACGGAATTGATGAAGGCATATCATTTCGAAATGTCACCTTCTGTTCTGAGAAGAGGCCAAAACCCTTATATCTTGGAACGGCTACTCAAATTGGTCAGATCTGTCATCATTCTTTAATTATTATGAATTAACCATTGATATTGTAGATTTTGCCAACTTCTTAACTCGACTATTTACCGCTCAATAGGGGTTATTCAAACTGAGGGGATACCTGGTTTGTTGAAAGTGTTGCTCCCATCAAACAGTTTCGGTCTTCCAGCCTTGTAAGTTGAGATTGTATCATTGTTTGATTTCATGCTTTGCATTGAAGTGAAATAAAACTTCATTTTCCACGATGTAAAATAGGGAAGAAAAATTTTTCTTTCTGGTTTTTTTTTTACTGCTGACCTTTGTTTGTACTTGATCCTTTATTGGAACTTTTGGTAATTTATTTTGGACAGTATATTTTGAGTTTTGTGATTTTTATTTGTGATAAAAACTATATCAGCGAACAAATGAAGTAGATAAAATCTGTTTTGTCTTTTAAAATTTTGATGTTCATATTGTATTTGAATTTCTTCTAACCACTCCAGGTTTGATGGTTGATCAGCTTTGAACTAAGCTTCATTTGCTGACCAGCTTTTTGATTCATAATAATAATAGTTTTGTAAAGCAAAAACTCTTGTTTATTGATTAATGACTTGGGCTTATATAAAGCCTTTACATTCTCTCACAAAAGTCCCTAGGCTTCTCTATATTTTCTATTACTCAATAGGACCCTAAACTAGATTCAACTATCAACACTGCCTCTCAAGATGGGTAAAAGATATCCACTAAGCCCATCTTTTTACACAATCTAGATAGATGTAATGAGCCAAGTCCCTTGGTGAGGCAATTAGTTTCTTGCTCTCCAGTAGCTCTACTAAAACTTCATTTGAGCTCCTTGGTCCACCTTGAGCTCTACCAATAGTGCCCTGTATCCTATTTTAGTGTTATTTTCTCTATGTTATATTTCTTTCCTTGTTGAGTTATTTTATTTTTGTTAAGCTATATATTTTGTAATTAAGCTTGCCGTATCCATTTTTTATTATCTAAAGAGGAGTTATAATTTTACAACTAAGAAATAAGAGGATATGTTTTTCTCCAGCTTCTTTAAAGATATTAAGCTAAAAATTCAAATTTATTTCTAGCTATTAATCCCCACCAAAAATGCCCCCTGCTACCTTCATATCATTATATTTTAATGATCGAAAAATTATGAAATTTTCCATTATAAAATTATACCTATCTTTAAGTAGTTACTACATACTTTTATTTAGACATATTATTTATGGCATATGATTTAATAATTCATGATATAACTTTTTTTTTTTTTTAATTTCATTTATCATTGTGTTTTTTTCATGTTCCTCTAATTGTGAAACTTGAGATTATGTCTTTGATCGAATTAGTCATTGAGCTCAATATACTTGAAACATTACCGTTATTGTCTCTATGGTTAACCAACTATCTTCATTTTCACCATCCAGACTTATATATCTTAAGCCTTTTTTTCATGGTGTTATGAGCATTCAACGATGATTTTTATTGAGTTTGAGCTATTTTATTTAACTAAATCGAGCTCAAATAGGAGTGCTTGGGGTTGACATACACATCCTTAGTTGAGGAATTCTTCCTTTTCTTGTTTTGTAGTTTAGGATCAATAATATGTAGCTGATTTATGGGGAAGCATTCTTTTATTTTTTGGAACTATCACATAATTTGTGTTATATGAATAACAAAGATGTACCTATCAAATGAGATGATAAAATTAGTGCAAATAATTTTGATGAAAAGTTGTAGACGTATGTGGATAAAACTGCAGAAAAATTTATATATCTTTAATATCTCACGCAATAATTAGCAAAGTGTATAATAAATGAGAACTCATTAAGCTCTCCCTAATTAGTTGGAAAACGACCAATGGTGATGATGATATTGACACAATTTTGGGGTCTCAAGTATTATCATAAAGATAACCGACTTTATTATACAACATGATTGAGGAGAGGTGTAATTTAGGGTCCATCAGTTTCTCTGTACTATATAACAGTCATAGAGTATTATGAACATAATTCACCTACTAATTAGCTATTATCAGTCATCTGGTAAGTTTCTGGTGAGGAAAAACATGGAATGTCTGTTTCTGGTCCGAGGTAGTAAGTTGTGGGATTAAATATACGAACTTGCAATGCAAATTTGTGAAGATGTGCTATTAGGGATTATCCGAACTTAATCAGACCATTTCAGATAAACCTTAAAATTTTTGACAACTTCTGTATCTCAAATCTCGTCCATATTATTTGGGTTTGTTGGCTTTGCTCTGGTAATATTGGAATTATTTAGTTTCAAATAACAAATTGTCTGGGTCAGTCCAGTTGAGCCCTAATTTTAAGTCATTGTGCAAGTAACCAAGAATAGTACAATTTGAAATTTCTGTTGTTTTTCTTCCATCCTGCTCTTTTCATCTCAGAAAATACATTAATCTTGAAATGATTATGTTATCTGTTCTCTATGATTTAATTTTTACTTGAGGCTACTTTACTAAATGTATTTTTTTTTCTTTGTATTTTAAAATTATTGCCAAGTGCTTCAGTTTGTTACTGAAGTTTTCTTATATGTTAACAATTTTCAATCTATTAACTTTTTGAACCTACATATTTTAGGTATATCAAAGATCTCCTCCTTAATCCTCCAACGTATGAGATTGCATCAGCAATTCAAGGTGAATTCTATTAAATTTATTTTTAAAATTGAACCAAGAAAGTTTCCAGCTCTTTATATTTCAAATATTAATTTTTACCTGGCATACATCATGTATATTTATTAGCGATAAATGCAAGTGATGATTTACCTAAATGCGTCTTCCGTTGATATCCTAGAGAAGTGTTCAAACAAAGTTTACTTTGTATGAGCAGCTTATCTAGAATTCAACTCATTGAAAGGTTCTTCCATGTAGTGTAACTTCAACTGAATTTTCTCATCTTCTATTACCATGCTGAAGAGGTACCAATTTTCATGTAGTTTATTTTATTTTCTTTTCGGATTTCCTTATTTTTTTCACATTCTTCGTCATATTCATGGATATAGCAACTTTCCTGGATTTCTTGGTTAGTATTAGGAATCCATGTTGCGTTTTTGATTTAATTCTTCTTCTGCAATTGCAAAATATCAAGGCTGATAGGTCTAAAATGAGTAGTTCCATGCAGCAAGGGATTAACTGTATTAGGATCTCGACCTACTTTTTTTCCCTTACCCATCAGTTGTTTTTCCTCGATAGAGAGAGAGGGAGGGAGAGAGAGGGAGGGAGGCAGAGAGAGGGAGAGAGAGAGAGAGAGAAGAGAGAGAGGCTTTGTTTTTGATCAATCAAATTTAGCAATGCCTCACTCGAAAATTGAAGTCGAATGAGCAAGCTATTGGGACGGGATGCTAGATTATTGAGCTTTACATAAAACCACAACTCCATAACTGTAGATCTCGTCTTATGCCTAATCGGGTGATTCTCATAAATCAAAATGATTCGCCTCCTTCAAGCGGGTCAGTGCGGTTCACTGTAGAAATGGGAGTTTTGAAGAGCTTAACCAAATTAGCGACCCGTTTATGGTCGAACTGGCTGGTCCAATTCAGGTTTTAAAACAATGCAGTCAGCTACTCCCTTTTGTTGCCAACTAAAACATTCATTGAAATTTTTTGAGCTTACTAGCTACTATCCTCTCTTTTTATAGTAACTGTGTATAAATT
>NEWO01000673.1:91445-127285 GCA_003013225.1 Phalaenopsis aphrodite | reverse complement strand
CAACGCACAAGCCGCCCCAAACGCACCCTTAGTATACTATATAAAGCATACACCAAATGCATGAGATTAGATAGTTACAAATATTCATAACAATATGACTGATAAGGGAAGAAAAATATTTCAATAAGAATACAATGTGCAATTATCATTCGTTGTAAAATTGTTGAGAAAAAATAAATTATTAATATAGATTAAAAGTACGAGATCTAAATTTCTTGTCTTAAATCAGAATCAGTATGTGCCCATAATTCAATTTTCTTCTAATAACTTCATATTCATCAATAGTCATTACTTTTCCTTCTTGGTTGACATTGCTTCAGGAGTTTTGATACTCGTTATTACCTTTCTGAGGTACCTTGATTTTATTCTGTTAAAGTTGGTTGTACTATCAGTTGATGTAAATGTCTCATATCACATGATGACTTCCAACCGTAAGACATCAGTTTATCCATTCAATTTGGCTCTTGCGTGATAATCTAGCTTGAATTACTCTTGGATTTAATGTTTAATGCATCGACAATAACATTTGCTTAGCCAGGACGATATTGTATATTCAGATAATAGTCCTTGATTTGTTCCAACCATCTTTAGTGCTTCAAATTTAGCTCATTTTTTGCGAATATATTTAGACTGATAACAAGTGATACTTCACATTTCACATTACAATTGTAATGTGGCCAAATCTTGAGACCAAATACTATTATAAGTACTCTAAGTCATCTGTTTGATAGTTCCTTTTATATAGATTCAACTGTCTGTATGCATAAACTATCACCTTTTTATTCCGCATTAAAACACATCCCAAGCCTCTTAATGGCTTGTCACTATAAATTAGTATTCATTCTGTACCTGATGGAATAAGTAACACTGGTGGAGTGGTCAAATGTATCTTCACCTCTTGAAAACTGTACTAGCATGCATTTCACTCAATTTGAACATCTTTTCTCATAAGCTTGGACAACGACATAGTTATCTGGGAAAAGCCTTTTACGAACCTCTTGTAATATTCAACCAATCTTAGGAAAATGAATACCTCTTTAACGTTTTTTGGAGCAGACAATTCCATAATTGTTTTCACCATCTGAAGATCAACCAAGATTTCTTGTCCACTGATAATGTGTCTCAAAAATATAATATATCATAATCAAAAATCACATTTCAAATATTTTGCATACAGTTAATTCTTCTTCAACAGCTCCAAGACTATCCTCAGATGTTTGGCATGGTCCTCATAAATTCTCGAATAAATCAGAATATCATCAATAAAAATAATACGGCTTTAAAATTTGGTTCATCGGGTCCATGAATAGAGTAGGAGCATTGGTTAAGCCGAAAGGTAAAACTAAGAATTCAAAATGACTATATCTTGTCCCAAAAGTTGTCTTAGTTAAATATGCCTCTTTCACTTTCACCTGATGATATCTCGATCTCAAATCAAGTTGAGAAAATACAATAGCACCTTTCAATTGATGAAATAGATCATCAATCCTGGGCAATTAATACTTGTTCTTGATTGTTTCATCTCTCTATAATCAACACATAATGACATCAATTCGTCTTTCTTTATGACATACAAAATTGGAGCAAGATGAATTTCTTGGCCAGATAAAACCTTTGTCTATCAGTTTCTACAACTAACATTTCAATTCTTGTAACACCTTCAGAGCTATCCTATATGGAGATTTAAAAATTGCAGATGTTCCTGGCTGCTTATTAATGCGGAACTTAACTGCTCTTATTGGCGATAGCCTTGACAAATCTTCAGGAAATACATCAAAAAATTTAGCAACAATTAAATTGTTTTTCAATTTCTGCACATTTTTATTCAGCACGTTTAATTTGGCTTGAATTACTAGTTCGCCACTTCGCAAATACTTCTCAAAATTCACTTCACTAATCAAGGATGATTGTGAACTTTAATTACACAAAATATAAAATGACTTTTCATATGACAGTTTGAGCTTTGCTCGCCTTTTTCAGCATTCAATTGTAGCTGAATGTTTTACCAACCAATCCATCCCAAATATGATATCGACGGTCTGAATTAGAATGATAATCAACTCTGTTTGCAGCTTCTTGTCATGAATATTAATATGTATGACCCATTTTTGTTTGCATAAAAACTACTTCTCAAAGACATAACCACACACAAAACAACGGTAAAATGCATAATATCAACATGTAAAATGGCGGCAAACTCATCTGACTCAAAAGAATGCGCTGCACCTGAATCGAATAGAACATTGTCAGACTGATCTTGAATTAGAAACATGCATGCAACCATTTCTTCAGATTTTTTGGCTTTCAGGGGGGTAATTGCAAAAACTCGGGCTTTTACAGGTCGCTCATTCTGTGCTATGAATTTTCACCCTTGCTTGCACTAAAGACTTTGTCAAAATTTGAGATTTACTAGACTGGTTGACCTCCAAAATTTTTGTAGGCTATCTTTGTTTTAGAATTGTTTGTGGTTTATTGTCTTTCTTCTTTTCCCGCGGATAGTTCATTTGAATATGTCATGGTTGTCCACATTTTGTAATATTTTCTTGAACCAATCAAACATTGTCTGAAATATATTTTTCTAGACTTTTCACAAATTGCTTTTCTATCTGAGACAGTTTCTACTTTCTTTTTTATTTAATTTTCTTGCTTTGAAAGTAGTATCCCTTGCCAAAATCATTTCACTTGCTTGCCTATGGTTGTTACTGCTAATTGGAAAAGTTCAGCTCATTTTTTATTCTTTTGGCCCTTTCAATTAGCACGAAGAAACCATTTATGTCAATCAGTGCCAGCTCCGACCTCAACAGATCTCTAAGTCCACGTAGAAGTCTATGTCATTTTTCCTCTTGTCTATTGATATAGTGAGCTGCATATCTCGAAAGAGAAGTGAATTCTGCCTCATTAGATAAGTGTCTTTGACCCCTGAGTCAGATTGAAGAATTTGTCTTGCAGCTCCAATTTAGCTAAAGGAAAAATAAAATAATTTTTGAAGACTTTAAGAAACTCATCCCATTGAATCTGTGGAAGATGTGTCAGCTAAAATTTTTCTCTATGCTGCGTCTGCCACCACCTTTCTGCTTTGCCTTCTAACATGAAAGTAGCTAACACCACTTTTCTGTTTTCCAGACAAATTATACCATCTTGAAACTTTCCAATCTTTAGTAACCAATTTTCAGCAATTGTATGGTCGCTTACACTCTTGAATGTAAGTGGCTTGAAAGACTGAAATATCTATTATCAATCCACTTATTCCCCGTTTTCAGATTCGGGCCCTCTATTGGTGGAAGATCTTTCAATGACAGTCATTTTATCAACTGCTTGTAAAATCAATTGCACTATGCCCCGTAACTTAGTAACCTAGTATTCTCATTTGTCTTGTTCTGATTTTCATTTTTATTCAAAATATTTTCAGATTTTTCTTCTTGAGAGATTGATCTTCAGTACTTTCTGATGCTCCTTCAAACATATTCATTTATATTGACATAATTTATTATCCAAATACAATTTATCATATAATAATCATGTTGTGCATGCATAATACCATAAATTGTATGGGATACTCACCTCAGATTCATCCATCTATAGCACTGTATAAATGTTCTTATTCTCACTTCTAAATCCAACATGCTTTCATCATTCTTTTAATCTAGTAACCATGCTCTGATACAACATTTTGTCGCACCCCAACTGACCCCCCCTTTAAGGGTTGGCTGAGGTGCGATGAAGTTGGACAATCTAGTTAGACTAAGTCTCATCAACCTTCGCTTTGACTCGCCTAATTAGAATCTAATAGGTGATGAGCTGGTTTAATTAGATCGCCGCAAATATACATGATACATTGCTCTTCATAATTCATTTATATACATACTTAGAAGTGTAAAAATTTATACCCTCAAAATATAAAAACTATACAGAGCTATAAAATCCAACCTAAATAAAATACGCACCTAAATGATGTACAAGCTCTCAAAACTGTGCAATGCAAAAACTGTACAAATCATGTGGCTACTCACTCCGATGCTCATTGCCTCTACTTGGAAGGCAACAAATGTAGAGTGAGAAATAACGAGCTTATCAAAATAATCAAAGCTAAAATAAAATTTTATGCATAAAAAAAAAATTATGTGCATGCTCATATGAAACTGTATGTTCGTACATACAACTCACAACGTACTAGAATCATATAAAATATAAAAAGAAAGCAGGTAGTATAAAAATCAAGACTACTGTTTAAATTATGTATATTCGTAAGCATGAAATAGTATAATCAAACATGTTCATAAGATGTTCATCATATGTAGTCATAAGAATGTCATTTCATAGTAATGACACTTGTAAATGTATATGCTTCAACTATTTTCATATCATGTCATTATGAGTTGTCACCCTACCCCAAAATCCATAAAAAAAATATCGATAAAGATTGCCCCGTGCTCTCCCAACATAACAGTTATCAATAGTCAGCTGATACCAAAGATTCCCTATATATCACCTCTTGATCAAACGATTCAAAATTTTGTCATCGCATGAACACCAAGAGTCGTGAATATCACATTGTACAACGTACTTGCAAGTACTCACGTAATAATTTACCCATAACATCTATTGTGAAATTTATTAAAACATAATACCTGTAACAAATTTTGATAGACATTTCATATATCACATGTATGAAACTTAGCTAATAAATTCCTGTAGGCAATTATTTAATAAACATAGTCACATGTATCATAGAATAACAACATCATATGTATCGTGAGAGAAATCAATTGATATCTGTACATTCCACGCAGATATTCATCTACAATATGCAAGAAGTCTAAATGTACCAGTGTCGAATACAAATTTATATAAAATCTACATAAGGTTATTTTTTCTTAAATTATTACAAGATTATTTTACCTAACTTGATGGAGCAGCTCTATGATGAGTTCCCAAATGCTCGTCTTATGCCCGTTGCCTCAAATAAACGACCTAAGAATTCATAGACTTCATAGGAATTCATAAAATTTTAGCTTGTATCGTGATTTAACCTAAAACAAACTTCAAATGTGCTTCTCGGTATAAATCTGCCCTTCCGAAATTGCCTATTATTTTTCCAACTCGTCCTAAGATATCAAATCTCCCTTTCCTTGCATTGATTTTGTGCTAAACACTTTACAGAAGCTCACAAACCACTTTAGACATTTTCGACATAATTTCGGTGCCTTCAACGGCTATCGGAAACCAAAAAAGCTAAAAAATAAAGGCAAAAATCAAAATGAAAGCAAGAGGAAGGAGTGTCTCAAATGACGTGAGAGAGGGATTCATACTTTTTGATTTAATTCCCAAAGCTTGAAATATCGGGTGCGGCATTCGGCTATGTGCCCAATTCGCACAGTTGCTCTTTGTTCGCGACTTTGCTCTAGTGCACGAGACCGCGGGAAGGAGAATATGGAAGAGATGTGGGAGCGCGACACTCTGCGACTTTCCTATATGCCACTCACCCCCTTGCTATAGTGAAGAATCACAACTAAGCGAGTGAAACGAGGGAGATGAATGAGAGTGCAGCACTTAAGTAAAATCACAAACGATCATAGCCATTGGATCTCATCCAACGGCTGCATGTGCTCGAAAGTACTGTAAGGCGGCTATGAATAGTAATGAGGCGGGATTAGGGGGGAAATTAAGGTTTATTTAATTTAATTATACTTTTAACTTTAGAATTTTGTCTTTCAATCAAAACATAATCAGTATGTAGCGCTTTATATGGAACTGATCAATTTCTTGAATAGAATTCTATAAAATTAATTTGGTTAAGTTTTGAGAGGTGGGAAATTTGGGCTACTTTTTAAATCTACAAAACGTTACCTGGTACCCAAATTTTAGGCGTTACACACAGTTAGTGCAAAATGTTGGACCGTTTTTCTCAGTTTCTTTGACCTTCTACATCTCAATTCTGGATAAGATAATTCGCTACAATATTGCTACAATAGAGCCATTCAATTTTATCATTTTACCCGTTTAAAAAAAAAAAGACCATACCGTTTTATTAGTTAAAACTTGCTTAAATATCATTTTTTTTTAAAACTTTTTGTCCTTTCTTACCTCCGTTCTGGATCCGGGCAAGTATGTGGATTTTTTAACCGCATACTTGCAACTTTACAACCCTCTTACTGTTCTGGAGTAAACTTTGGAAAGTTGGCAACAACACTTACTAGCGCAAACTTTGAAAAGTTGGCTACCCCGCTTGCCAGCTTGAATTTCAGAGAGATTTTCGTGAATGCTAGTTGCAATTGCAATTGATACTTATTGTTTATTCAGCTTGCCCATTTTCCGAATTTGTTGTATTCTTTTTTAAATATTTTTTTACGTATCTTAACTTGTTTTGATTCGATTATATGTTTGTTGTATGCCAATATTAAATTGCTGTTCTTTTTTGCTGGTTTATTTTGCAGAGGCATGCAGGCGTATGTGCTGTTTAACATGCTCAATTCCTGATTTTACTTGCCTCTCGGCTGCAAAGGTTGTACTCTTTATGCTTATTTAGAAAGAATAATGGACTGTTAACCTTGACCATCTCCTTCTTTGCCCATTGTTTTTACTCCGAAAATTTCACCATTTTTTATTATTAAAAATAATCATTAAACATTGTTTAGGGGTTTGGTTTGCTGAAAAATAAATGCAATGTAAAAGGAATGCAGTTTTAGAATAATGTATTCTGTTTAGAATATTTTGGACTTATTTGATTCAATGTGAAATAAATATAAAAATAACTTTTTTTTCTGGTATGGTTTAAAGAAAAATGAATTCAGTTTAAAATAAACCTATTAAAGTCCACGACAGTGAGTGACTAGCAGTTAGCGGTGATGGCAATGTAGCAGGCAGCAAGCCATGGAGGGAGGGCACTACAGCGGAGACGACAACGACAATGAGAGAAATACAACTCCTTTTGACAAATCTTTTATGTTATTATGATAGTTAATATCAAGTGTTAGTATTTCTTTTTTTTTAATAAGCTCATCTAGTCAGATTTTTATTTCCCATTGTGCAGATTATCATTATAGTTTCTTATCTATCATAAAATATTTGACAATTTTTTTTTTATCATTTTTTCTGTTATATTATTTTTAAATGCTTTTCCTGCTTAACTGGGAATGTATTTGTATGCTTTTCTTCGTTAATCGTGAATATACCTATTAACGATCAACTTTATTAACATGCACCAGAAACACAATGTATCATGAAATATTCAATTTTTTTATTTGGTTATGTATTTTTATATAATTCTATGACTGAAAATAACTGGGTGATCATTTACGTGAATTGAATAGTACAAACGGAATCACATGTGCTCAACATGAAAACATTCTGAATGCATACACGTAATAAGTTTTAAGCATTTGAAAGTATTAATTCTACAAATTATTTTCTCTTTATTTTAGAATTAAATATCTCATCTCAATTGTAGGGTTAGTCTTGTGTTGAAATATTTCCCTCTGCTCATTTTGAGCTCGTTTCTTTTCATATACCACCACAAAATGACCTTTCCTTGTAAATTTTCCTCACCTACAATATTCCCAATCAAGTATACCTGTTGAAAACAATGGAATACATCAAATTTATGTCCCCAAATTTGTAACCTCAAATTTGACTTCCCTTCCCTTTTCCTTCTTTTCCTTCTCATTATTGTCTTCTTTTTTTTTTGTTTTTCCTCCTTTTCTCATTTCCCCTTTTAGGATGCCACCCAAAAGTTTCTAGCCCTTTGTTTTGACCTCTTGTGCCCGAGGAAATGGAGATTACGGGAAGGTGAAATCAGAAAATGGTAATGCTTAATAATTAAGACATTAGAAAAATTCATCTCAGCTACACAATACCCGTAAGAGGATCGACCCATCCATGTCTACAAAACTTGAATTGGCTGGGAAAATTTAGGGTCTGATCGACCTCCTTTTTTGTGCGCCTGGACAGATGCGAGAATGTTTGCCCATTCCCTTGGGGCAATAGTGTCTTTGTTTTCTTCCTTGGAGACCTTTGGAGATGTTCTAGTCCCTCATTAAATCAATTTTTTATTCATTTTTTATTTATATCCTAATAATCTTAATCGAGTTATCAGTCCTTTGTTTGTATTATCGAATGAAATAGCATGAAACTTCTTTTATTTTTTGGCATGGTGAACACTCATATCTAACAGGTTAAGATTATTCACTTTATTTCTAACCAATGTACTACGTGTTCGAGCGCAACGGGAAACCTTTCGTTCTTTAATCTAATCCACACTAAATCTTTCCTCTTGAATTCCATAACGTTGCTTAACTTGTTTGTTTGTTCTAATATTTTGTATTTTCTTGGTTACTTTTTTACGTGCTCATTTAGTGCCTGAATCTCTCTGACTCCTTCCACTACATTGGTGCTAAATTCAATAACGGGAAGTATCAACATTAATTCTAATGGTGTGAGAGGTTTCCAACTGTATGCAATCTCAAAAGGGTTGTGACTTGCGGATTGACTAGTGGACCTTTTGTAAGTAAATTCAAATTGTGGAATAATTACATCACACTACTTGATGTTTTTGCTCAAAAAACACTTGAGGAGATTTTCCAAACTATGATTCACCATTTCCTTTTGTTCTTTTGTTTTTGGTTGTTTTGTTGAGTTGGATTGGAACTTTTTTACATGGTCTTCCACAAATAAAAAATTGCATTTGGAGCAGTACTTCTCCTAGAAATTTGATAGATTCATATAATTTGATCGTAATGTTTTGACTACTTGTAGTGGGACATTGCTTTGCTTTATTTTCTTACATATGTGCTAGATGACTTTTATCTCATTATCTTTTTCTTTCCTTTGGTGGAACTAAAACCTTTTTCAATAAATTTTAATGCAATTTGCAAACTTTCAAGGGTTTTAGCTAAGTGACATATTATACATTGTTGAATGTCTCATTATATTTCATATCAGTCTTGGATAGTAGTTCTTTTTCACTGAGAAAAGAGTCTTGTCCCAGCCAAACTATCTTTTCAAGATGCAACACTTTGTACAAAATGACGTTTAGTCGAAAGTCACCCTCTCTTCTCTTATATTCAATGCCCAATCAACATGACATTGGCTCTTCGCTGCTTAAGGCTTCTTGGTTAAAAGGGTTTTTCATTGTCTTATATTGGTCATCCATATGAAATTGCAAAATCTCACCATTTTTGTCTTTATTAAAACTCAGCGAAGCTACACTGTAATAGGAGGATTTCTCATTGCATACTTCCATAGAAAGTTCTTGAACCAATCTTTGTGGATTTCTCCTTGCAGCATGATACATCTTCTCGACTTAGGGTTTTGGCTTAGGTGTTGGATCTCGGATAAGGATAAAGTTTAAGTTTAGGTTTACGTGGAGGATCTAGTTATGGTTTATGGGCTAGGTTTTGAATTTTAGGAAAAAAATTGGATGTAAAGGCTTTGATATCAAATGACATCATTCTAGGTGATATCGAAGTTAGCACAAACCATAATAGAATTGCAAATATTATTGTTAAAATTTAAATAGGTTACAACAATGACTTATCAAAATAGGAAATAAAAGACAACGAACATAAAAAGACACCCTAGGGCGAAGGTGAAGGCGATGGAGGGCGGCTGGATAGCTGGTGGAGGTCTAATGGAGAGGTTTTTGTTAAGGCAGGAGAGTGGAAGTGAGGGATTAGCAATAGCTGGGAGACGGTTTGAAAGCTGGTGGCTTTTGTGTGGGTATTGCAGCGGGGATTGTTGTAGGGAAAGGTTGCAGGATTAATTCTGGGGTGTGAATGGGTTGTGCGGTAGTGTGGTTGCAAAAGTAGATGGGTAGGATATTGCGGTGGCTATGAGGTGGAGGGAGTACATCCACGATAACAACAAAGGGAAAATGGATGGAGAAAGCGGGGGCTGATGGCTGGGAATTGTAGCAAGAAGGAATTGGGGGCATCGAGAGTAGATAGAGAGAGGTATATAGGTTTAATGACAGTTTGCAATGAGGGAGAATAGGTTGAACGACAGCCAACCTTGAGGGGAGGAGAAGCGGCGGTTAAGGAGAGTGGTGTGGATGGCAACGAGCAAGCCAAGCAAAAGGGGAAGGATACTTACCATCTCAGGTCAAATTATAGCTGGAGCACCTTCTTGCTGTCGGATAGAAGGGAGAAGGGGATGCTAGTGGCTATCCTGACAGAATCACTCAGCTAAAAACTAACCCTAACACGTAAGACAACCTATTTATAATAAAAGATAACTTGGAGGGGGGAACCTCTCCCCTTGGGCGATAGGACTCCGAACCTTAAGCAGGGTTCGATTGGTTCAGCTTCCTTGCTGAACCAGCAGCTTCTTGCTAAACTAGTTGGGGCCGGTTCAAACCCCAAGCCCCTAAATCAGTCCTCCAAGGTTGGGGGATCTCCGACTTCGTTCGTCAAAGCTTCTGGCTTCTCGCAGGACGGAGTAAAATCTGCCATGTTGAAGGTAGCAGAGATATTGTAGTCCGTTGGTAGTTCGATCATGTAGGTGTTCTCATTCCACAACACGTCTTGATAGAATAAATATTGATCATCTTTTAGCACATTTTGAGCTAGAGCTGTATATAGATATATGTTCCCGCAATGTAACTCTTGAGTTCTTAAGTTCGAAACAATTTTCTTTTACTTCTCATACTCAACAGAATGTAGCTGATAAACCATTATGTGAGGAGAGATAAACGCTGGGGTGGAATCTGCTAGGTTGCATCATTCTCACTAACACCAACTCAGGAGAGACCTCTTCTTTAATGATAGTATCTGGATCCTATTGAAGAATTTTCTTTCCCATCAAGCTCCTGAGACAAATTTCAACATTGGGATTCATCCCGCCTGTATGGACATTTGATGATATGTATCATTTTAAATTGAATCTATCATTTGAATAACGCTATGAAATCTCCCTAATGTGGCACAACAGAGCTTCATTTTTGACATGTGGAACCTCCCTTCGTAGGGCAACTTATGGATGAGTTTATTGATCCAAAGTCATGAATTTCTCTTATCTGGGGTTGTCCCGCGTCTGGTTTCGGCTCCTCGAACTCATCGCCCCTTTGGACATCCAAGGTCAATCCTGTTGATGCTCCTCTCAACTCCTGCAAAAGCCTAGCTTGAGGCACCACAATCTCGTACTCTGCTAGAATGTCATTATATCAAAATCACTACATTCTAGAATAGCTACTTTTACCTCAGTTGAATAGTCTATCTTGGGGATCAATTGAAATCGATTGCGTCTCTTCCTCATTGGCTGAAAATTGACAACACTCTCTGAAGTCTTCATCTTCTTCCGAATCATCATTTATTTCTTCAACTTTTCCCTTATTATTGAAAGCAATCACTCTCCTGGTTGTGCAATTTAATTAACTATGCCCAAATTCATGACATTTTCTACACTTGCTTGTTGTGACAGATTTAAGGATGCAGATTGGTTCCACCTAAATAATTTTTTCCTCTGACAAGGCCAACTTGGGTGTACTATGGTTTAAGATTTTGAGGTTGAACTCTGTCTTTATGATGTGTTGGTTACTCAGTAATGCGGTCTCTCCTTTTCTGAACCTAGGGTCTGACCACTCTGTCTGTAGTAAGCTGATAGAATTGACATTGTATCTCTCTTTTGATCTTCAGATTCTCGCGTTCTCTCCTTCAACTCTCTCTATTGGTTTTATCCTCAATGTCCGTACGCCCTCGTTGAAGTCGGCGGATCTTTCGTTGCATCCCTTCACGAGTAGGCCCGAGCATATATCTCCTTGGTGGCATTGTTAGGATTTGGAGTGGAAGGTGGAGGATGCAAAAAATGAAATGATGGTTAGGTCAAAATTTTGGCCATGTTTTGGGAATAAAAAAGAAGATATTTGGTGGAGGGGTAACACAGATGCTAGGAAATCCTAGTACAAGACTATGGTTAAACTAGTTATGATACCAGGTGATACGAGAGTTAACCCAAACCACAATAGAATTGCAAATATTATTGTTGAAATTCAAATAGGTTACAAGGATGACTCTTCAAAATAGGAATCAAAAGACAACAAACAAAAATGACAACCTAGGGCGAAGGCAAAGGTGGTGGAGGGTGGTTGGACAGCAAGTCGGGATCTGATGAGAAGGTTATTGTTAAGGTGGGAGAGTGGAAGTGTGGGACGAGCAATAGTTGGGAGACGACTTGAATGCTGGTGGCTTTTGTGTGGGTGCTGCAACAATGACGGTTGTAGGGAAAGGTTGATGGGATGAATTCTGAGGTGCTGCTGGGTAGAAGGGATGCGTTGTGCGGCTGCAGAAGTTGATGGGTAGGTTATTAGGGTGGCTTTGAGGTGGAGGGATTTACAGGCACATTAACAACAAAGGGAAAACGACTTGGGAAAGGTAAGGGTTGATGGATAGGAACAATAGTGAAATGGAAAGGTGTGCAACAACAGGTAGAGAGAGAGAGAGAGAGAGAGAGAGGTTTAACGGCAGACTGAGAGGGGGGGGGGGATAGGTTGAGCGAGAGCCAACCTGGAGGGGAGTTGGAGAAGCAACAGTGGTGGATAAGTGGCTTGGGGTGGATGACAGCGAACAAGCCAAAGAAAAGGGAAAAGATGTGCACCATCTTTGGTCGAGTTATAGTCGGAGCATTTTTTCGCTGTTAGATACAACTCTATTAGGGAAAAGGGTACGTGGCGGCTGTCCTGATAGAAACAGTCAGCCAAAAACTAATCCTAACATAAAAAACAGCCTATTTATAATAAAAAATAACTTAGAGGGTTCGGTTCAGTCTTTTTGCTGAATCAACAGCTTCTTGGTTAACCAGTTGGAGCCAATTCAGCCCCAAGCCCCCCACGTCACTATGGTTTTAAGAACATGTTTGAGGATCAAATTTAACATGTGATTTGTTGTAGAATGGCCAGAAGAAGATATAATATACAAATATTGTGAAGATTGGAGGGAAAAAAGTAGTTCCGACAGCTATCCAGGAAGGAAAACAGCAGTAAACACAGCTGTTCAGCTATATCGGCCATGTATATATGTTAAAGAGGTTCCACCACCGAATCTTGGTCAGATACTGGCTCAACACTTGAAGGGGAAGAATGCTTCATATCTCCAAGGTTTTGGCCCCCTTTTTGCGTTTATTTGGATGAGACGTGGGAACATCAACATCAGTCGCTGTGTGTGGCGGGGCATGAGCTTATGCATTGCTCTTAAGTCAATTCTCCTTCATGGTTGACTGCTTGACCTGGTTCAAGGCTTTCTTGAGTTGGGGTTGAGATTGATGACTTATGATGATTCCTTTGATTTGGCATATATGCTTAGTGATTTGTTTTAGGTCAGTACTCAATTGATTCAAACTGAGTTATAGGGTCAAAGTCAAAGCTGGTGCTACCTTTTGTTGGTCTTTGCAGTACCGGAATGGTATCTGGGCCTCTATATTAGCTTTCTTGGGGTCAGACAGGTCACCCAAAGGCAAAGCATGTCTAATAATCTGAGATGTATTGGAGCAGTCAGTATTGAGCTGATTTAGCTTGATGAATCCAACCCAATTTGAGTGCAGATTTCCCTTAAACTTTTTAGAGATTAGCATTCACATACGTATATCATTTTCTACCAATTTTCATTAATTATTACACCAAAGAAGTTAGTTACTATCTGGCTATTTATTGATTTTCATTAATTTAATCATCATGTGTGCCTTTTCCTATTTTCACCTGAGAAATTAAAATCTGTCTTTCATGTGTAAATGTTATGTTGCTGGCAGAAAGAATTTAGTTAAACTAGGACTGGAATGCGTTCTGTGCAGTGGATTGATGAAGCTTATCAAATGGTTGGGTTAATGCTATTTTTCATGCTTATGATGATGGTTTATGAAGTTTTATTTTAGAAAAAAAAATAGAATAAATATCTTGTATTTTGATTACTCTTTTATATGTTTTGCTTGTATATTTCTTGCCAAGAGGGCATTTTTTTCTCATCATGTTATCATATTCCTTTTAAAATGGTCTGTTTCAATGGCAACAATCTATGATGTTCGCACACTATTTCATGTGCCGCTGTTATTTTGATTTTGAAAGAGTGAGTTATTTGTTAAATTTTGCAGCTTGTCAAACTTCTGGAGTTGAAGGAGGCTAATCATATTGAATTCTGTAGAGTTAAGAATGTAGTTGACGAAATTCTGCAAATGCATAGAAATTCTGAGCTTTCTGTAATTCTTCGTATTTTATTGGAGCCGGCATGGCTGGCCACTGGATTGAAAGTTGATTATGACATCCTGGTACATTTACATGCACATATTTAAAAATTGCAGTTAATTCGATTTTTCTGCTATTATTCTTATGAATTGTTATTTGACCGTTGACATTATTTTTTATTCCTTCTTCTATCCACTAATGTATCTCTACAAGGTGAGGCCATTATGGATGCCTTCTTTGGTAAAATAATTTGTTGGAATCTTCTTTAGTTTGTGAAATGCATGTTTTTTTTTTTCTTTGCTGAGGTGAATGCGTGCGGCTAGGCTTTTTCCATTCAAAATGAATAATTGTTGCCAGATGGTGATTGCCACTGATGTTCTTGAAGTTTGCAATGATGAAAGTTCTCATCTATGCTTTTTTTTGGAATTCTTAAATTAATTTACTTATTTTACTATTTGGAGGAACTGTAAACGGGAGTCATTTTCAGATTTTGTTGGGTAAAATCATGATGAGTTTGCTGAATACAATTCAGAATAAAAAGTCTCCCAATTATTAGTTAATTGTATGCTTTAGACAATATCTATTTTGCTAGAATATGTGCCCGGAATATTTTCTTACTTTTTGGAGTTATTAGCCTGAAGAGTTTGAATTAACATTTGCTAATCAACTAGAGCTAAATCATAATGATTAATGAGTGAACTAAGTCTTTTTTTTAAGCTATATTTTATGACTAACAAATGATGCGAGTATATCATAGGCACTTACCATGGTTGCCAAATAAAAAAGAGAAGTACACAAGGCTATATTGATATAGCATGATAACCTAGGATACAAATTCCGTAGAAACTTGAATACTGCAGAAAATTCATTTGAATTAGTCTTGATTGAAACTTGGATATGAGTATATCATGAGCAATTACCAGGATTGCCAAAGAAAAAAGAAAAGTAGACAAGGACATATTGACATGATTACCTAGGATACAAAATCCTTAGAAACATGAAGACTTCAAAAAATTCATTTGAGTTAGCCTTGATTGAAGCTTGGGAAAATAGGTGAGTGATGATATTTTAATTCCTACCTCATATTATAAATTGTATTTGAATATCTTGTTCATCAAAGGGTCAAAACTATGATAGCTTTCATTCGAATGATAAGGTCATTGAGCAATCTAAATTAGATTGATATGTGGTTATTTATAAAGTTAAAACAGTAGGACCATTTTAACATACACATCAGAAAACCGCTACTCTAGAAAATATTTGAAGTTGTATACTTTTGAAAAAAGTTTAATAATAACAGAGGGTCAATAATCACAATGGAATGGCGACCAACCCAATGTTAACTGGACATAAATTTAAATCTAATTATCATATTTTGGGCAGTCTAATGAGATTTTGCCAATAATTGAAAATAAGAGACTTAGCAAGCTAGCCATTTTCTGTTTAGTGAAGATGAGAGTAATTTTATTTTAATATATGGATGGATGCTTAATGAGATGGTGTTGGATCTTCATGAAAAGAAAAAAAAAAATGATTATTTGATGAAGGGGATTGATATCTTGAATCATTTAGCACACCACCGATGTTTGCAAAGGATTGAGAAGCGTGATCAACTAGAGGTGCAGGTTCCAAGGGAGACACATCAAGAGGAGCCATTGTGAGGAAATGAGTCATTGTGATAAACTGTGACGTCCTAATTTGTTGTTCATAAAAATTCTTCATAATAACCAATGTTGGAGAAATTTGGGATTTGATGGAAACTTAATGGTAAAAGAGGATAAGGATTTAAAACAGAAATCAAAATGGTAATAGTGGCACATCACGAGTCGAGGAAAGTAAACAAGCATCACACTGATGTCAAGAAGGTGGGAAGCAACAAAAGATAACATGACAACCTTGAGTACAAGATGGATAGGCATTGAATGGCCTAACCAAACCTAAATATTAAATGAGATAGATGGTGATGCTCTCGGATGTTGACTTTTGAGATTGGGATAACGAGAACTTTGTATAAGACCAAAGTTGTGCACCTTATGAAAGCTAGGACGGGGCAAGCACACACTACCATACAGGTTGCATGAGCCAACTGCAAGCGTGATAGATGTGAATGAGTGCAGGAGTAAGCTTGACGGAGACTGACTTTATGGTTCTTGGAGCATGTGCAAGTGAGCAAGCGTGATTGAGCAGGATTGGGCACAAATTTGTAAGGGAAGCAAGCACATGTGGTGAAAAATAATTTGACTCTTGTTAATGATCCTAAAATTACAATTTAGTGTTGCCTAAGGTTAAGCCCATAAAATGTCTCTGCAAATGGAAGAATGCCTCTAGATTAAACTAATTCTACTTGATGTATGAATTTTTGATTTTGAGCTATAGTTTGCAAATTTCTAACTTCATATCTAGCATATATCTTCTATCCTGTGAGAGTGCCCCATCTAAGTGGGACAAGATTGTGATCTTCAATAGCGGGAAGTTTTATGCCTTTATGTTGGGCTTCTATATACTTTATTTTGATTTGTAATTAGGGTTTAATTTCTATCTTATTATATGCATGTTTTTTTAGAATCTGATTTGGACACATATTTTTTGGTTTATGTTATTTGGATTATTTTCTCTATCTTCTCTCTTTTGGAGAGCTCAACCTTTTCCTTTAAGTGACTAGCCTATATCTTAATAGAGAAGAGGTGGTTGAATCTCTTTGATGTCCATACCTCACTGAATGCCTTTCCATAACCCAGACACGAATCTTCCATCTTCATTAGAAAGGATAAATTTTGGAATTCTATGCAATTTGATAATTTCTTTTACATATAATCTGACGAACTTTTCAACTTAATATGTCCGTCTAATTGGTAAGAAATGAGTTGACATTGTTAGCCTGTCAATAATGGCCCATTTATTAAATTTTTACAAACATATACGATACATTTTAATAAATTTTCTGATTTAACCATAAAAATAGTTTATTTAAAAATTCTTACCTCGAATGGGCTTTTCAGCATAAATCCGCTCTTGCATTATTGCCTAGTCTCCTCATATTTCTATTCATTTAATTCTCCGTTTTCTTCACTGATTTCCATTAAATCGCTTACAGAAGTCCACAAATCAAGCTCACTGCTTGTGTCATAAGAATTTCTCCGCTACAACTACCAGAAGCGAAAATTGCACCAATTTGTTGCATACATCAAAATAAAAGTGTGAGAAAATGAATGTCATAATTAGCATGAAAAAGGGTTTCCTATTCACCGAATTCTTCCCGAAGCCCTAAAACGTTGGTTGCGACACTCTACGAGTCACACAGCTCCCACTGATACAATGTCCCAATCACGGTTCTCACGGTGAGAAGGATTCGGGAGAGGGAAGCATGACTTTTAACTCACCTCCCTTTAGATCTTTACCATTTGATATCATCAGATCATTGCATGCACAAGATAGTGCGGGAGAGTCAGTTGTGAATGATGAAGGTGAGGAAGATTAGGAATTAATTATTGTTTAATTAAGTTCAATTAGATATTTGTTCTTGATTGTCACTTTGTTCAACTCTATAATTAATGCATATCGTGTAGATCCATTTTTTTCTTGGCTAATAATATTAGAGCACTCTAAGGTTAATTACTTAGCCTGATAAAAGCATTATTCATCAGTTCATGTAACTGATATTTCAATTCTTGCTATACCTTCGAATCCATTCTGTAAGGAGAATTAAAAATTACAAATGTCTTATGCTGCACATTAATGTCAAACTCAACTTCTTGTTCTGATGATAGCCCTGACAATTCTTCAGAAAATACATCAGAAAATTTGGCAATAACTAGGATACTTTTCAAATCCTTTAGTGCAAATCTTTATTTAACACTATTAATTTGGTTAAAAATACCAGTTCGTCACTTCTCAAATACTTATTAATTTTCATTGAACTAATTAGAGACAATGGAGCATTTGGATCACATAAGATATAAAATTACTTTTCACCTGACAAATTGAATTTGATTTGCATTGTCTAGATTCAATTGTAGCAAAATTATTTACCAACTAATTCATTCCCAGCATGCATCAAAAGCCTGAATTAGTATTATAATTACCTTTGTTGTAGCTTCTTATCTTTAATATTAGCATGCACTACACATTTCTATTTGCATGTCAAAGGCATAAGAATGAATGTAGGAGTGAAGCATATAATATCAATAATTAAACTAACAGCGAACTCATCTGAGATAAAGGAATGTGATGCACCCAGATAAAAAAAAATGTGCCATATTGATCTTCAATCAGAAGCGTGCCTGTAACAACTTCAGTTTTTTTAGCTTCTTGAGGGGTATTTTCAAAAACTTCTGCTTTCATTGGTTGTTCAATTCTGCGTTTTTAAGTTTCATTCTTTATTTCCATTGAAGGCTTTCCTAAAACCTGAGTTTTGCAGGGTTGACTACCTTCCAAAAAAATTTTGGCTTGTCCATATCACTGAAATATTTGTGGTTTGTTGTCTCTTCTTTTTTCCTTCGGAAAATTCATCCGAAGATGCCATGGTTGTCCATATTTGTACACTTTCTTGAACTCATCAAACACTTCCCAAAATATCATTTTCAACATTTTTCACAGATTGTCTTTTATGGCTATGGTTGTTTCCGTTTAACTTTTGATTTAATGTTCTTGCTTTCGATGTATTCTCCCTTGTTAAAATCCTTTTGCTTGCTTGCCTGATGTTTCCACTGTTGATCGGAAAAGTTAAGCTTATTTTCAATTTGTCTAGCCCTTTCAACTAGCATTAAAAAATCATTGGTTTTGAATGTGGTGCTAAAATGAACCTCAACTACTCTCTGAGATAGTAGGTGCATATCTCGAGAGCAAAGTAAATTATGCCTCATATTGCATAATTGATCTTAACCCCTGAGTCAGATTGAAGAATTTATTTTGCAAAGCTAATCTGGCTGAAGGCAGAGTAAACCAATTTTTGAAGACTGATAAAATCATCCCACTAAATTTGTGGATGAGGTGTCAGCTGAAATTACTCTCTCCTCATTCTCTCATTCGAGTATGAAAGTGGCTAGCACTACTCTTCTATTTTACAGACAAATCATACCATTGAGAATCTTCTTGATCTTTAATATTCAATCTATAGTAACGTTAGGGTCACTTGCACCCTTAAATGCTGGTGACTTGAATCAGAAAGATTTTTAAGTTTCGATCAATTTTTGCCTAAAGTTCAAATCTGGGCTCTGTATTAATGAAGGTCTTTCAATAGTAGTCATTTTGTCAACCACTTGTGATATCAGCTGCACAATGCTCTGTAACTTAGTGGCTTTAGTTTCCTCATTTGATACGCTATTATTATCATTTATGTTCAGAACATTTTCTGCTTGTACTTCATGCTCTAAAATTGGCTTAGGAGACTGAACCTTAATACTTTCTGATTCTCCTTCATACATATTCATCTGTATTGGCAACTTATTATTATTCAAATGTAATTTATCATATAATATATATATCATGCATCCATGACATCTTAAGTCATTTGGATTACTCATTCCAGATCAGTCAACCTACAGGTCTATATAAATTAATTCATAATTAATCTTTTTACTTCTAAGTTTAACATGTTTCCATTATTCTTTTCATGCAATATCCATGCTCTCGTATCATTTTCTGTCACATCCCAACTGACGTCCCTTTATAGGGTTAATCACGGTGCGGGTGATTTGTTCAGATTAAATCCTCACCAGCATTTATCCTAACTTGCATCTTTTAATATATTGTGCAAAGTTGTACAAGTCACGTGTGACTAATCATCCTGGTGTTTTTTATCTCTTACTGAAAGTCAACAATATAGAATGATAAATAACTAGCTCAATGAAAATAATCCAGGTTAAATTAAAATTTTTATACGCAGAAAAGAAATAACTTGCATGCTCATACGTAATCTATTACACGTTCATAATACATGACACAACATACTATTAAAATATAAAACATGAAAAAATGGTTGGTAGTGTAGGGAGTCATGACTGTTGTATAAAATGTCTTATTTATATAATCATGAGCATGCTTATAATAATTATTAATGTAATCAAGACAAAGTTGCTCTTATTTGTGTTTGTCACAATTATTTTCATGTCTATGTCTTGTCATTCGATCTTCACATAGCCCGAATGCTACATTAGTTATTGATAAATGTTGGGCCCTCCCCAACATAACAATTATAAATAGCTCCTCTAGTATCAACAGTTCGCTATATTTCGCCACCATCTGATCCTTACTGTCTCCGGAATTTCGTCGCCGTCTGATACCCGAAGTCGGAAATCCCACTGATCCCTATCATCTGTACTTGTAAATATTAATGTAATAATTTACCTATATAGCACTTGTGACATTTCACAAAAGCACAATTTTTGTAACATTCTTCTGATATTTCAGATATTATATGCATGAGTTATAACAAATGAATACCTGTGGACAATGATTTCTAAACATATTCATCTGATTCTTAGGATAGTAAAATTACATGTATCGTAAGGGGCAATCAATATACATTTATAAATTCAATGCAATTATTCATATGTAATATACAGTGAATTTTAAATGCAACAATGTTATAAATTGAATCATATGAAAACTTACAGATAATTATTTTTCCTACGTTGCTACAAAATTCTTTCACTTGAATTGATGGAACAACCCAATGACGTGTTTCCTCAAGCTCGTCTTAAGTTCTCCACTTAAAGTCAACAACCTGAAATTCGTAGATATGTTAGGATTTCATAAAATCTTAGCTCATTTTGTAATTTAATTATAAACATAATTTTTTTACAAATTCTTACCTCAAACAGACTTAGTTAAATCTAGATCAAATTGAAAGAAAGGTTTGTTGTAGGGTCATTTAATCATATTTTTGCATTTTCCTCATGTATACAATATATGGTATATAACAGCTATTTTCATTAATTCATCATTAATAAATTTTTATCATCTAGAACAAATCTCGATGCATTTTTAGCAATAAACATTCTAATTCAAATTTAAGATCAGCAAGGCCTCATTTTTAGTAAGTTTATGTGTTCTCAAATAGTGTTTGGGGATCTAAGTGAGCTACGGACCTCTAGGAGGTTCCACCTGCGCTTGATCAAGATACTGGCGCTGTTAGTAAGTTTTTAATGCACTATGGAGAATCAGGACAACAGGATCTAAAGGATGTAATTGTCTTCTGTTTTTTATATGTTTTTTCTGATATGTCCTCAAAATTTTAGTTTAGCTTCTCATAGGTGCTGCTTATTTTGATCAAGGCGTGGACAAGCTTGGAGCTAAATGAGATGCATAAACTACAAAAAATAATTTCACTTGTCTTTGTTTGTTTGAAATGCATGGAGAATGGTTGCAAAAGTAGTTATTTTGTAAGACAGCTTGGGGTAGTGAAGATATAAAGCTTGAATCTTTGGCAGTAGGTATTGCACATTTTCTTTAACATTTGATATAACTTGCGTGATTTTGAGGACTTTTTTGTATACCCAAAAATGATTTGATCTGATTTAACTAGAAGTTCAGCATAACTGAGCCGTCTCAGAAATCCATCTAAACTTGTCCCTAAGATTTATCTGATTGATTTAGATGACCGTTTACAAACTTGAAGAACGTTTAAAAGGAAATAAAAGCTTGAAAAATGCTCACATACTTCTTGAAATTAGTGAATTTATGGTTCTTATTAATTTTGCTTTGTTGTGATCGTAATCCTCCATTTCTTGAAAGGAATAGGCCTTGGTTTTGGATAGATTTCTATAATAAATTAAAAGAGATGTGTTCTGCTTGTGGACATGTTGCTTCTGTAGACTTTTTTGAGGAACTTATTTTAATTATTAATAAATTCTGTTAGAGGTAATTGGTAGTTGTTCTGAATCTGCTTTCTTATTTCCAGGCTATATTGTACTTAAAAATTAAAACCTAACTTATGAATGAGTTGGTGGAACTAAAATTGCATTGCAGATCTTCTTTAGCTTTAGAAGTGATACCTGAAAGTTCTTAGTGATCTTTTTTTTATTCTCATTTAAAGGATCCAATGCACGTGCTTCCACAGCTGTTTAATCAGGAGAAAGAGTGTCAAGAATCTTTATTCTTTTAGGAGGTTATATGCTTTAAAACATTCGCATCTGTTTTTTTATCCCTTATTCTATGATGCTACAATTTATTATTCAAGTTATATTTATTCATGAATTTGTTACAGTTGTTAAGCTTGCCAAGTCACTTATAGGCTTGAGTTTGTGTTTCTTCTCCTCATTCCTTGCATCTAAAGACTACGAAATTTGAATCACTTTTTGCAGTTGTGTCATGCTTTCACTGTGTCTCCTTAACTTCAATGTAACTTCTTCTACTTTCTTCGTGAGTATCAAAAGCAGTTATATCTAGTATTTTCTGCTTTAATTGTTTTTATTTAATGTCATTTTTCCGTTATTTTAGGTGGAGGAATGTGGTTTAGTTTCCCAGAGAATTGGTGAAATGATTTCGCTTGGTGGAGAACAAGGTCAGGAGATAAGCTCCTTTGCTGACATCCCATCTGATTTCTTCTATGATATGGAATCTTCATGGAAAGGTCGCGTGAAGAGAATCCATGTAGAGGAGGCTTTTGGAAATGTTGACAGGGCTGCTGAGTTGCTTTCCATTGCTGTTTGTTTCTGACCATCTTTTGTACTGCTTTTATCACGCTTCTTATATTTTAACTACATTTTTTTTTTATTTAATCACATTTTTGCATTTTCCTCATGAATACAATATATGGTATATAACACCTATTTTTATTAATTCATCATTAATAATTTTTTATCATCTAGAACAAATCTCGATGCATTTTTAGCAATAAACATTCCATTTCAAATTCAAGATCAGCAAGGCCTCATTTTTAGTAAGTTTATGGTCAAACTGGCTATATTGATAAGACAAACCCAATGATATCAAATTTGGTTTGATTTGGGTCCAATCAAGCCCAGATCAAGTGATTGGAGCATAATTGATGGTTTTCAATTGTCAATTGATCGGTCAAACATACTCTAAATTTTACGTATTTATTGTTTAATTGAATGCTTTGACGAAATGAATTCAATGAGCCTAAGTTCACTGAATTGTGAGGTCATTAAGGCACTAAAATCCTTAAAAACACTTCTTAAGATGAATGAGGATCAATATGGCTCTAAAAGTTATTCACCAGAAGACGAAAATACCCCTATCCTAGAGGTTATAAATTGACACCCTCTTTTCATTTGAGGGGCATGTTGAAGAAGAGGAATTCAAGAGCTTGTTCTAGACTGAAGGCTTGATGATGAATTTCGGCCTCCGTAGCCGTCGACCATTATCGATTGTTGGCTACTGTTAATCATTGTTGGCCATCCCTTCTTGTGTTGTCAACCTCTTACTGTCGGTGACTCCTTGTAAACATCGTATCCCAAATACAGTTGTAATGTATTACACCCATATTGAAGGCCCGAAGATAATTTTTGGATTTATTAGATATTGATGGCCGCATGGATCCAAATGATTTTATTGAGTGGCTTTAAACATTGGGGTGAATTTTTGAGTAAAAGGATGTTCCTCTTGATAAGAGAATTAAATTGACAGCCATCAAGCTTAGGAAAAATACGTCATGATGGTCAGAGAACTTAAAGCGTGTTCAACAACAAGAAGGAAAGGGTATGATCATTACGTGGTCCAAGATTAAAATGAAGATGCATGGCAAGTACTTTCCCTCACATTACTGTCAGGGCATATTCATAAAGCTCCACGATCTGTGTTAGACACTTACGTGGTTGTGCATACAACCAACTTTGATCAATTTCTATTGAAATGTGAGTTGGTAGAACCAAGGAACACATAGTGGCAACATATCTTGGAGGACTGAGGTCATCTATCAATAATGTGGTTCAATTACTGTCATATTGGTCCCTATTAGATGTGTAGACTTTAGCTTTGAAGGTGGAGAAATGTCACTAAGAAACCGACATACCGTACAAGCAGACTTCAACTCCATGATCAGACAAGGGAAATACACCCAATGGATCACCCAAACAATCACCACCCGAGAAGTTAATCCAGAGTGGAGAAAAGATGAAGCTTGCCAACACTCTTAAATCAATCCCAATCAGGCAGTGTTTCAAGTTTCATGAGTTCGGACGCATTGCATTAGTTTGTCTAAACAAGAGAATGTTATCTTTATCTGAGCAAGGTATTGTGGAGGAGGCAGAGAATGAAGACCCAAAGAAGATTGGAGAGAAATACTAGCTTGCCGCTGACGAGAGAGAGATGCTAGTAATTTAAGCAGAGCTCATGAAAGAGACTTCAATGGGATTAGCATTGCTTGTCCAAGAAGATCATAAGTCGAAGGTAATGGACCTTCATATAGCGTTTGAGTATGTGGTGTCGCGAACCACCTATTTACAACAGTTAGGCATCAACAAGACTGACATTGGTTGTCCAAGTGAGCCATTAGTTGGAAGAGCCGACACCAGACATATGGAAATCTTGGATATGAGAATTTCAGGATTTTTTAGTCATTTAATCTACCTCCTAAATTGTCACTACTGATGGAGGTCCAATATGTAAGAGATGAGAATGTTTTGAGCTATTTCTTGAATGCTATATTTTTTATTTGGGTGTTATTTTCTAGTTTAGTTCAACAGCGCACTCACTGATAGATGGTCAGCAGGAGCATGAACCACAGTGTTGAAAATCTTCGTAGGTGCTTTGTGGGAAGGAACATCCTACAATGAGATTCAAGTCCTTCCGTGTCAGATGTGCATATTGTTTTAAATGTAAAAAAGAAGTACAAAATAGTGGAAAAATAAGTCTGCAGACTTGTGCAAAGGCGGCCCTATCTTCCTGGAGAGTGGCAAAAAGCTCTGAGGATTTGGCAACCGAGTCAAAAGAGTAGCTGGGGAGAATGGTGCAGGAACATCTATGGCATTGGGAGATCGCCAATCCTGAAATTCTGAATCACGGGGATACACTATCTTTCTATCTTGAACTATGGGATTCCACAATCCTGTGAAAATGGACGGGCCACAGATCATGGGATTCTAGTTGGTGGTAAAATCTTTTTTTATTATTATTTTGTTTTTATTTCATGGGCAAGTTTCTTTTTTTTTAGTTCTTTCATATTTTATTCTAGTTTCTAATTAAGTATTTCTTTTGAGGAGCCATATATGTTATTTTACGTTTTGGATATGCAATTTTTTTGATTGGACGAATTGAGAAGTGTTTTCTCTTAATTTTGCTCTCCAGTGTATTGTATCATTTCTTTTTGCTAGTGGTGTGCATGTATTTTATTTAGAAACAGATGGTAGAACCCCCTTGCCACCCGTATACTACCTTAATGCCGCCTGACCTACTGTTTTCAGCTGGGCAGCTATCCAACTCACTGTTACTTGTTGTTTCCAGCAGGAATTTGCTCTTCCTCCAGCTCGTGGGACAGCCGCCATTCGACTCCAAGCTACTGTCCAACAGCCACCTTATCCACAGAGCCCCCTCCAAATGCCGTCAAACTCACATATTACCTTTCCCCAATGATTCCACAATCACCTCCCCTATGAACCTACCTCCAAGTTACTGTTTAGGAGCCCTAAAACAGTATCAGATAGGATAAGCCATGATGATGATTCGTGGTTCAAAATGTCTTTTTGGAACTATGGTCTAGTATCTTCAATATTTTACTCCGGCGATTCATCTGCTCACACATTACTTTTAGAAACTTTATTGTTTTATTTCAGTATTTTACTCCGGCGATTCATCTGCTCACTATCTATCTTAAATATTGTCCTATTGTTGGTAATTTTGCACTGTTTCTGCAGGTGATGGAAGACTTCATCCCAGTAGTTCAGAGAGTAAAATCTAGTGTATCACCTCTTGGAGGTCCGAAGGGAGAAATATGCTATGCAAGAGAACATGAAGCCGTTTGGTTTAAGGGAAGGCATTTCATGCCATCTGTCTGGGCTAACACCCTGGGGGAAGAACAAATCAAGCAACTCAGACCTGCTGTTGATTCAAAAAGGAGAAAGGTGGGAGAAGAATGGTATACCACTACTAAGGTTGAGGATGCAATACTTAGGTGAAGTCGCTTTTTGTTAAACTATTTATTCCTTCTGATTTGTTGATTTTCTCATTTTTATCATGATGACTTTTAACCGCGTAAACTTCTGCTATTTGCATATATTTTGTTTTTTTACTTTGGTTAATAATTAATGTAATATTCTTCCTCTGGCGTAGGTACCATCATGCTTGTGCTAAGGCTAAGGTTGAAGTTCTGGAACTTCTGAAAGACCTTTCTGCAGAAATGCAAGATAAAATAAATATTCTTGTCTTCTCTTCCATGGTGCTTGTGATAGCAAAGGCACTTTTTGCCCATGTTAGGTATAATTCCACTATATTTAAGATGTCTTAAGGTTTTATGTCATTAGTAGTACATGATTTCCATGAAATTATCAGCCTTTCCTTAACTGCAGTGATTTAAGGTTGGCTACTGAATTGAAAATTCATTAGGAAATCAAAGAAAAGAGAGTAAAGTAATAACTAAGCAAAGAATCTTAAAGTTGTAGGTACTGAATTCCATTAATATGCTGCCTTTGTGACTGTTTATATTGTAAACTGTCTTCCTTTCACAGATAACATTGTCAAATCAGATTTATCTTAGAACCATTTGCTTCCACTGTAGCCTTACAGAGTGTAATATACAAATTTTGTGCAATTGAATTCAATTAAGTGGATTTTGCATCAACATGATCATCTTAAAATTTTCTCCGTTTTTCTTTGAGGACATTTTTTATTTGCTTGCCATTCAAAGTTTTGCATTCATTTTCCTATTTTACACAAGGGTCTCTATCATCATGTAAGATAATATTCTTATCATTTAACATGGGAATAGAGCAGGGTAATCTTAGCCTTAGCTTCCCCCTACCTCTAATCCACTGTCAATCCAACTCATGCATTGCTCAGTTGCACATGCTCAACGCTCAAAACCCCATTGCTAGTCCCAAACATAATTCCCATATGCAGTTGTAGACCTGTGCTATGCCCAAAGGAGAACTCTTTTCAAGCCCTCTTTTCTTTCTTCGCCGCACACTATCACCATACAAGCCTATGAGGCTGCTCACATGTGTCTGCTCATTTGTATGCTCTTATGCTTGTGCTCACATTCTCCTCACATGCTCAATTCACCATGACTATCTTCTACGTTGGCAATACTGCCCATACATTCCACTTATCATTTCCCCAATTCCTATTGTAGTCCTTATCGTGTCACCTCTTCTAAATGTTTTAATTCTTAAGTTCTAAGAAGCTGTATCCAACCAGACCAAATCAGTGAAGAGAAGGGAGGTGACCCATATTGCTGAGTTAGGGTTGCTGCCTAAGAGGAGGGATCTCACCCTCCTAGTTATCTACTATATATGTCTTCTCCTTGTGTTAGGGTTCAGTTTTCGTTTCCGATTTCCTGTTGTCGGTGTGCTCTCTCTGCTAGGGCTGTATCCGAAGAAATGTGATGCTCTTGTTGTATCTGCTTCAAGGTGGTGACTTTTCCCGCATAATTCCCTGCCCAACCTCCTTCCCAGCTCACTGCCATCCCACCTGTGCACCCCCCCTCTGCTATCTGCTGCTGCAACCAGCCTCTCCAACGACCAACCCACTGTTGCTGCCAGCCTCTCCAGCACCCAGCCTGCTGTTGCCAGCCCTTTCAGTTACCTAACCTGCTTACTCCTTTCAACGCCTCAACCTGCAGCCGCCAGCCTCTCCAGCATCCATCCCACCATCGCCTACCCTTCCAACGACCCCACCTGCTGCCGCTGCCCCTTCCAGCATTCGAACCGGCTGCCGCAAACCCTTCTAGCACTCTCATCTACTACCAAAGCCGCTCACCCCTCCTGCGGCTAGCACTGCCTTCCCAAACAGCCACTCTCCTGCTGTCCAGTCAGCTTCACCCCTTTCGACCTTGCCTTAGAGAGTTGTTTGTGTTTTTGTGTTGTTTTATTCCTGTATTGAGTTTCGTCGTTGTAATCCCTTTTGAATTTCAAAAATAATATTTTCGTTTCCATTGGGATTTGCATTGCCTCTGGTATCACAATTACTCTAAACCATCTATCATTTGTATCATAATCAATTTCAATTTTATCTATTTTTAAGGTTTAGTGCCTTTTGCTTTCTTGTTGATTCTCACCCCAAACTCTATCAGCTTGATATGCCCCTCTTATGACAATTACAGCGTGTTATTAAAATGTCTTGCGTTAAACTATGCAATTTTTACTTTGGTCACTATGTGGTCTTCAATATGCTATTGCCTCAGCTTTCATGTTTCTCGGGCACTGCAAGAAGATATGAGAATATCTTTGTTTTACTTTGTTAGAGGGATGTGATATCTTTCATGCTCAAGTCCTTTATGTAGAATATTTTTTTTTAAATCTTGATTTACCCATCCAAGAATACTATAACACTACTGGATAAAAGAGATGATAATCAATAATATAGAACCTTTGCTACTTGATAGTTTGTTTTAAATAGAATGAACAGTTACTTTATCAATTTCTTCTTAAAGTTCATCCCTCACTTTAATGTGTACAATGTCTGATGATGATGGATTCTAGGATCCTCCACATTGCCCTCTTAAGCTCTTTTGGTCACTATTAGAAGGTGTTTATGAAAGGGATTTAGTCGGTAGATGATGGGAAATAGCGAGGGAACGAGTGTATGAGAGGTTGACTAGGTTTGGATGGGAATATGCATCATTCGACAGATGTTCGGGCTAAAAACAACAAAGGAAATCATGAAACATGAAGATATGGATGTCGGAAGGATCCACCACCAATTCATGAGTAAGATACAGACACATCGCTTGTAAAAGAAAATGATATAATACTCTTAAGAACATAACATAGAGAACAAAGTCTTCCAAAATACAACTCAATACCTAAAGAATACCGAACCAAAACACACACACAAAAATAATCTCCGAATAAGAAAAACCTTAATAAAAAATAAGGAAATAAGAAAAAGAACTAAAAAGGAAAAAAATTGGTTAATTTGTGAATAAGAGCTATCTAGGACCGAAATCACCATCCCACGATCGCGGGATTTATCGTGATCCTATTGAATCACAATATCTTGCTCGAGATTGTAGCAAAACTTGCAATTCCGTAGACTCCCGCAAAACCAGTTCTTGTGTCATTCTCTTGGCATAGGAGCGGTTTTTTCTTAACTTTTGGAATCTATGTGCCATCATAATAAAGTCATTGCATTGATGTGTTTAATGGAGTCCCACTACAAAGTCTATGCTTGCGTCCACCCAAGACAGCACTGAAACATGTATGCCCTTCCAAAGTTTGTCTTGATATAATAAATAGTCATCCTTTTTTGGAACAACTAAAGCTATAATTGCACATAGATGGGAATTCTCAAGAACCAAGTTTCGCGTAATTAAGTCTATAACCTGCTTCTTCCACTCTTCATACTTGATTGGGCATATTTGTTAAATAAGTCTGTCTGGAAGAACCGACCATAGAATCAAATTGATGGTATGTTGAACCACTATTTGGGACTGCCACTCAAGAAATAAATGGTTAGTCCGTACATCTGGTGACTTGCCTCTTTTCTCCTATTGGCTCTTCGGACTCATTACTTTATAGGAGAACCAATGTTGGTTTTTGCTCGAGTTTCCTCTCATGGGCTTGGCTTGAATCACGAGCATCTCTCCCTCGTCAACTAGAAGCTGGTACTCCTTTTGTTCATCTTCTTCTCTTGTATCTCTTGTGTCATTGTAACTATTTTTCACTCTTCTTTGGCCAGTAAATAAGATCGTTCTTCTGTTTAGACAATCTGATGCAATATACCCAAAATTGCGGTACTTGAAGAACCTCTTTGTTGGGATAAATTTGGTAGGCTCCACCTTTTCTCAAATATGGATTAGTTTCTCCTTAAATTTGGTTGGCTTGTGTAGACGATTCGGTTAGACTAAATTTTCACCAGCACAACAAAATGAATGTTGTACACATCACATCTGGCTACTCGTCCTAGTGTTCCTTAACCCTTCATGAAAGCCAACAACATAGAGTGAACTAAAATAAGTTTAACGAAATAATTAAGATTAAAAGAATTTTACATAAAAAAAGAAAAAAACAAAGTGCATAATCATATGTAGCTCAAATACATGTCCATAACACATGTCACAATATGCACAAATTTCTACACCATTCATGAATTTATTAACAAGTTATTTTTTAACTAAATACAATCTATTGTACATCTATTTACTAAATCCTACTAAACCTAAATCTTGTTTGCTCTAAACCTAAATGCCATCCTAACACATCCCTAAATTGTGATACACAAACCTAAACCAAAATGATAGAAATCGGTAAAGAAAAGAAACTATTCAAGAATATGCGGAGGGGAAGGGATTACCTAGGATTTATACTTGAAGATGATATGAGGAGACGTTGAAGTTGTCATGTCGCCGGTGCTAAAAAAACTGCATGAGGTCGTCAGACAGTCGTCGGAGATAAAGGGTCGTGAGAGAAGCGAGGGTTTCACTCAAGCAGCTTTGAGTTAAACACAAATGTTTCTAGCATGCACACATTTAGATTTTAAGGGCTCCGCGTTGGCTTAGCGCCAGAAATATCTTGCATCAAGAAGCTTTTGTCGGATTTAACAAATGTACATCGCTATTAAGAGAGTAATGGAATGTCGAAAGTTTCACCGTTATGTCTGACGCAACGAGTTTGCGTCGGCATAAGTTGGCATATACAACAACAACAACAATAACAAAGTCTTAATCCCACTACGTGGGGTCGGCCACATGAATCCTTTTCTCCATTGCGTCCTATTTAGTGTCATATTTTCATTTAGTTCTAATAAATTAAGATCATTTTTAATACAACAGTAAAATTCAACAGTAATAGTTTGCTGAAATTCAAATGCAAATCCGACGCGAATATTTGCCTCAAAAGAATTTTGTCGCTAGCGCCGACGCTATTAAGCTATTTTTCCATAGTGTATTCTTCATAGTATATTCATAGATTACATGATAATGTTCTTTTCTGGGCGGCATGATATCTTATTCTTCAAATGTAAGTTTCGATGAAAATAAGAATGTGGTTTACAGTTAGGGTTATGGTTAGGGCTAGGCCTAGGTGCATGATGTGGGAAAAATAATTTTTTTTGGGGGTGTTAGGTTAGTTTGTATGGATTCTTGGTTTAGGTGTAGAATGATTAATTCCTAAAAATATAGGGTTTGTAGCAGCTCATACCATTTTAAAGCTCCTTGATAGCGTTTAGGAATGGAATTTAGTGGTGAGGTGATTAGGGAATAGCGAGGGAAGGTTAATTTGAGAGGTCAAGGACATTTGGATGGGGATTAAAAATTAGTGAGATATGGATTGCGAGAATGATCTACAACCTATTTCTGAGCAAGATATAGAAATTTCACTTGCAAAAGGAAAGAATATAACACTCCGATGACTGTAAAGTAGATAATAAAGCCTCCCAAAACAATAACACAATATCTAAAATTGCCAAACAAACAACAGAAAAACACACCTCAATATTCTTTTAATAGTAAATATTCTAATTAGAATAAGGAAATAGGAGAAAAATCTAGTTGACATGCGAATGAGAGATATCCTGGGCTGGAATCACCATCCATGGTGACTGACAAAATTTCATGTTATAAAATTTGAAATATCCTTCAATCTCATACTAGGTCGACCATGGCTACACAAACACTAGATGTTCCCTTCATCTACGAGGGCACGGTTTTCTTGGGACTGTAGCGGGATTCACAATTTCGCAGTCTCCTACTGAACCAGTTTCGGCATCTCGGCATCATGTTTTCAAAATATTAAGCTTCTAAATATGCATTTTTTTTACTTTGGCTTCTTTGAGGTCTTGAATATGCTATAGCTCAACTTTGTCTCTGGTCACTGCAAGAAGATGTGAGAATTTCTTTGTTTTACATTGTTTTAGAGAAGTAATAACTTTCATTTCTAAATCCTTTATGTTTGATATTTTTTTCTAATTACATGATTTGCCAATCCAAGAACACTATAACGCTGCTGGATAAATGAGATGAGAATCTATAATATAGAACCTTTCCTACTTGATAGTTTGTTATAATAGAATGAACAGTTTCTTTTACCAATTTCTTCTTAAAGTTCATACCTCACAATAACTTATACAATGTCTGATGATGATGGATTTTAGGATCCTCAACATTGCTCTTTTGAGCACTTCTGGTCACCAGTAGAGCTGTAAGTAGAGCTGTAAATGACGTGCGTTGATCCAAGTACTGTTTTTTGAAGCTTGTTCATTTATTTTTTAATTGAGTTTAATTTAAGCTTGAAGGCTTGCTTATTAAGTTTCTTTTTAAGTTTGAGCTATTATCGAACTTTAAGCTTGATTGATGCTTAATAATTCAAGCATATAGCCTCATGACCAAACATAATTGAATTTATATTTTTAATCAATAGTGGTGTAATTTGTTAGCTGTCTGATAACATTTATGTCTACACGTCTTGTTATTTATTTAACATTTTCATCATACAAGTCTCTAATAATATGCATAATCTTTAGCGTCCATAGGATATAGAAAAGTTACTACAAGATTAAACCATCATTAAATGAGCATTTTATTAAGTATTTAGTGAGCTACTTGTTGTACATCTAATTAGCCTGTTCACTAACAGAAATAAACAAGCGAGTTAGCGATCAAGAGCTTTTAAAATTTTGTTCAGGTTTTTTCAATTATGAATTTGATTTGAGCTGTTCATTGCATGCACTAGTTTGATTGTGGCCCTAGTCAAATAAGTTTCTGACTCCAGTTTGCCCTTTCTCCAAGGAATCTTGGTAGTCTTACTAGGTATGGCTTTGGTGGTTGAACTCATGGTTATTGCTGCTCTGTTGGAAAGAAATTTTGCTGGTGCTATCAACGTAGTCATATTAATATTCTAGAAGTGAAATTATTGTAGCCATGTTAATCATTTTTAAAATAACTAGCATGGCACTCAAAAAATATTTACTAGTCATGACAACACATTGTAACGTCTATTGGACATGCTAAAATTGTTTCTAATGTATTTTTAGTGCAAAATTTTATTTTGACGTGTCTGGGATGCATATAAGCTGTTCTAGGTTCAACTAAGTGTTTTGTTAAGGTTGGACATTTGATGGGTATCTTAGTGTTGAGTCTGTTGAATGCTTGTAATTCTGCATCAAAGTGAATTTAGAGTAATTATGATTAGAGTAGACCTAAGGATGCTAGTAACATAACAATATAATAGTAATAGCAGTCTACAATAATTTTAAAATATAAAAAAATCACTAATCCATAAACATATAAACATCATTTGATTAAAATACATATGGGGTTGAAACAAAACTAAACAGTCTACTACCTTTTTCCAAGATTTTATCTCCTTCTATATATAAACTCGCTCTTATCAGTCAAATCAATCGAGTAAAACTTTTTCTGAGAGAAATATTTAAATATTATATTAAGTTTACAACAACTTAGTGTTACCGTTCTAGTATGCACTAAATGAATATTTAAATATTTAATTTTGAATTTTCAAAATAAACATGTTGATTAATCTTTAAAGCAAATTTAATGTTTTTATTTAAAGTGAAAATATTTACTAAATCATTTTTACTTATTTATATTTTTCCTTTTCTTTTAAGAAGTCTTCTCAGAAGCACCGTAAAAAATTTATACTAATAAAGATACAATTATTTCTGTTTTCTTTTTCATTTTTGTGCATGGGTGCAACAACGTCCCCCGCTAGTATCATAAGAGGACGACTCCTGATTGATTTAATTATTTACTTTTCATTTAAAGTATGTTTAATTCCTTTCAGTCATTTCAATTCATTGATTAAACTTTTTAATCAACAAAAAGGTGAAATATTGTAATTCCTTAAAACAGTCATTTCACTTTTCATTTATTATATTTCAATCATAAAAATGCTTTTAAGCCCTTATGGAATAAATGAAACATTTTTCTGGAAAAGAAAAAACCTTAAATAAAAATTAATAAATTTAATGCATATAAAATAATTATTACTTGTCTTGATATTACTTTATAAAATAATCCTGTAAACCTAACCAACTTTTTTTTTCTTTTAGCCTTTTCATTCTTTCTCGCCAAAATAAATATGATTTTCGATCAATTTCACCTAACCATAAATTTAAGATGTTATTTCAAGCATCAATACAAGATTTCCAAAACTTTTTTTTATTATTTTTGTAATCTATTAAATTTCTACTTTGATTACTCCGGGTTAAAAGTTTATATGATATAAGCACTTGATCGGCTTATCTTATTTACTCTCTTCATTGTCTTTCTTCTATAATCAATTTTCGCAAATTTTCTTCTTCTTTGTCCATATACAATTTTCTCGTCTTTAATTTCTTGATTCTTTCTCCCAAGCTGTCCAGCTCACCTTTTTACCGCATGAGAACCTCCCTGCGAATTATCTCCTTCTCTCGAGTTCGCACAAGGCTTCGCCTTCTCTTCTCCTTTGCATAGGATACACATACAGTTTGCTCACCTCTAAACATTTATCCTGTAGGGGATTCTTCCTCTTTCAGGCAAGCAATGCCACACTCACGCTTCCTTTACGGACACACACAATCGGCAATGATCACCTACAATCAAACACTTTGAACTCACCATGAATGGCTTCAACTCCCTTGTCTTCTGTCTGTCTCACGCCTGGTTTTTCCTCCCCTTCACTCTCTTTCTATTTCTCTGGTTCAAATGAGGTGTCTATCTTTATTGTGTCCATCTGTTAATAAAGAAATCACCTAGAAGGTTTTGTTTTTTTTTACAATTGATCTATTATTTTCGTTGTTTACATTGAATATTGATTCCTTAGACATCTAGCATACTGAAAGTCTTTTGTTTGATTATACTTTTTCCCTTTTTTTCAGCGAAGGCCTGAGGAGGAAATGGGTGCTTCCTAGCCTATATGAAGGCTACAAATCTGAGGTAAAGTGGTATCTGGAAACAATGCTTGTAATAGCTGTAGAAGATATATTTGATATCTATTGGGTATTTTGGTTCATTCTAGTTCTCACAAATGTAAATATGCTCTGCATCATCCATACACATGTGCTGACTGACTAGTTTCCTTGCATATGCATGTGCATATGCATGTTGGCAGCCAATTAGAATTATGCAAATACCTGTTCTTCAAGCATTATTATATTTTATAAATCCCATTAGCATTTTATGCTGATATAAAATTATTATCTTTTTAGTCAACAAACTCAAAAATATATTGGCGTCAACAACAAGACCTTAATTTAAATTCCCCTATTTTTGTTGAATGATAAAGAGATGAGTGATAAATATTGAACTTCGCTGATTAAGTTGGTTATACCTTGCATGACATTGCTAATTATGGTAGAATCATTTCCTTAAAATCAGTTCACAGGAATGGTATTTTATCCAATAATTTTTTTTTTTTTTCTGATGGTTTAAAAATTTCTTCTTGTTTATTTGAAATGATTAATATAGTGAGTTTTATATTCTCTAGGTAGAGTTATGCTATTGTTTTATCCAACGAACCATGGATACTCCTAAATGCTTCTGTTGCACAAAGACCAACATCAAGTTGATACCCCTTGGCATGTGTGAAACTTTCAAAATTTTGTTGAGTTTATTTCATAAAAGATT